>JAOCNB020131100.1:0-10698 GCA_026546465.2 Palythoa caribaeorum | reverse complement strand
CACCAAAAAAAAGAATTAATTGCAGCACCGGCTTCGTCGCCTTCCGACCAGATGTCACTCCACAAATCGCTCACTCCTCACAAAGAAAAGTTCTGCCAAAATAACAACAGTTCCATAAACCCCTATATTATTTACTCCACATACATGTACTTTGGCGGTCGAAAGACTAAACGAGACCAAAACATTTTGAGTAAAGTTTGGCAGTTTGGCTTTCCTAGGACGCTTGTGAGGACATGAGCGGCAACGGCGCGTGGCCAGATTCAAATGGACCAATCAGAGTGAAGAATGAAACCTGATTCTTTACATCATGTGACGAAAGTAGAATCAACAAATTTACCATACAATCTCTTATACCATCGGCTTTTACTATGTATAAAAAAATCGAATTTCACGTTTGGGAAGCCTGAAAAAGAACCAATATTATAAGAACGTGCTCAACAATTAAGGAAAAACTGAGAACCCGGGCTCAAGTTTGATCAGACAAATTGAAATGGTTTATAGTGGTTCACACTGCACAGATAAAGTTTATGATTAGGCTCCAAACAAAATTGTTTCTTTTTTGAATACCCTATCGCAATTACAGGAAGGGGGGGGTCACGGGCACCAAAGGACTCCCCTGGCTACGCCCCTGGAAGGTGAGAGGCAGTGAAATGTTTTATTGCAAAACGCTCCATAACAAGATAAGTTAAGATAAGCGTTTACTACAAATTTTTACTTTGTTCCAACTACTGACCTACGCTATGGATTGATCAGAAAATTAAGGACAATTTATGGCTGAAGGCGGCAGAAAATATAAACAATCGGGCTTTATCAGACCCAATTTATCGGTCCTTATAAAAAAAAGAACGTGTATTAATTTTTAAAGCAAGTAAATATGTCACGTTCATACAGGTTTGAAATTTCTCAACATCAGATATTTTTACCTTTTCACTGAGTCAATGGCAAATTTAACTAAACAAATGATACCAACTTTGAAGAAATAAACCCTTACTGTAACTGCCATTTTGGAAAAGTTTGGCACTGAATAAGCTCAACAATAACTGTATGATTTTATTATTCAAAGTTTAATCCGATCCTTTGGAGTTACTCGTTATCCATTATCGTTTACGCCAAGTTAGTAGCAGACCGTATGATGTGGAGGTTAGCGGGCCAGCGTTTCCCTGTTCCCCCCTCAATACTCTCTGCACACTATATTTTTGCAACGGAACGAGACTGGGAACCATTGGGCTAGCACTCTATCGAACGTCAGACGGACTAAATATAACACAAGCACCTTCAAATACTCATCTGAATATCTTCCGAAAACCCAGAGCTAGATACGTGGAATAAATAAAACAAAACAGTGAAACGTTCAAACAGGGAAAGGTAACAATCATTTCTGGTTACTTATCTACTACCCACTGCACACAGGTAGGCAGTTTCAAGATCTTTTCTGTAATGCTTATTTCTATAAAGTTTGTGCGTAAATCATTATTTAACAATTCAAAAAGTGAGCGGGATATCAAAATCTAAAATTAACTCCTTTTTCAATCATAGTTTTTCATCGGTGAAAGGTGCAGCCCTCATCAGGTCGCACAGTGACATGTCTAGATCTGGATCTAGGTCTGATGTTAGAAGAATAGTTGGCTGCTTTTGTTCTGGACCGTAAATCTCTTACAGCATCCTTAACCTGAAAGACCCGTAGATGATTTTGTCAACTAAATACCACAGTATGTATCAAGACTGTCAGTAAAATATTTCTCTCACATTTTAAAACCACAAAACCTTAAACAATGATGGCTCCATACCATTACTAATATTACAAAGTTGCCGAAAAATATCAGTGCACTACCGAAAAATGTTATCCCAATCTTAAGCTGCACAAGATTCTTAAATATCGTTTTGCGTGTTTTGGTGAGGATCGATTTATCACTTCTGTTGCTATCAGCACCGTATACTTTAATATAAACGTACCTACCCTCTTCCCCCTTTCCCCTCCTAATACTCTAGGTAAAGGTCTATCTCTAAATCACTGAAAATAAAATCTGGCCAAAATAAAGATATTTTTCGGTTTAGGTAAAGTGGGGATTAAAATTGTGGGGTTTAGGAATGGAAATAAAGTTGTAGTAAATTGTATAATAAAGTAGATTTAGAAATAGTGGGTGGAGAGGAAATGAAAGGAATTGAGTGGATTGGATAGGAATTGAGTGGAGTGAGGTCAAGTAGATATTAGTGGAGTTGAGAAGATTGAAGTAGGGTAGAAAAAATGAAGTAGGATAGAAACAATAGAGTACAGGATAGAAACGAATGGAGTAGAGTGACAACAGTTGAGGACAACTGGATTAGAGTGAGGTGAAATGGAGTAGGTGGAGATTATTAGAGATGAGTGGAGAAGATTAGAGTGGAGTGAAGTAAAGTGGAAATGAGTGGATGGAGAACTTTGGAGTCGAGTGGACAGGAGTGGAGTAGAATAGAATAGAACTGAGTGGAATTACAGTGGGTGGAGAGGATTGGAGTGGAGTTAATTAAGGTGGGTAGAAAGGCAAAGAGTGGAGTTGAGTTATGTGAAGTAGAGTGGAGAAGATTAAAGTGGAGCGAAATGAAATGAGTGGATAGGATAGCAGTGGAGTAAACGGATGTGGAGAAGAGTGGAGCGGAGTGAAAAGCAGTGGAGTAGGATAGAGATGGGTGGAATGGAGTGGAGTGGAATGGAAAAGAATGGAGATGAGATAGGTGGATGTGGAGTAAAATAGTGGATCGGAATAAAAAATGTGGAGTGGAGAAGATTGGAATGTAGTGGAGTGGAGTGAAAAGCGGTGGGGTAGTATGGGGTGAAGTGGAGTCGAAAGAATTGGAGATAAGTGGAGTGGATATGGATTGGTTTGGAAAAACGTGAGGTGAATATATGGGATAGGAGTGAAGTAGAGTGATGTAGAGTAGAGTGGAGAAGATTGGTGTGGAGTGAGGTGAACTGAAGTGAGTAGACAGGGTAGGATATAAGTGAAGTAGAGTAGAGAAGACTATAGTGGAATGGGGTGCAGTAAAAAGAATTGGAGTGGAATGGAGTGCAGTGGAGTGGAGTGGAAAGGAGTTGAGAGGAGTAGAGTGGAATGGAAAGGAGTGGAGAAGAGTGGGGTACTGTAGAAAGTAACGGAGTGGAGAAGATTAGAGAGGAGTGGAGTGAAGCTGAAGTAAAGAATATAGAAGAATAGGACAAAAAGTGGAGTAGGGTGGCGAAGATTGGATTGGATTAGACTACAACTACCTTAAGTGGGTGGACAGGATAGGTTAGTAGTGGAGTAGACTGATGTGGAGATTGGAGTGGAGTGATGTAAAATGAAGCGAGTAGACAGGATAGAAATGGGGTAGAGGTTTTTGACTACAGCGGGGAAGATTGGACTGGAGTGGAGTAAAATGAAATAAAGTGGGTAGAGAAGATAGGTTAGGAGTTAAAGTAGAATGACGTGGAGTAGGGTGGAGAAGATTGCTAGAGTGGAGTAAAATGAAATGAAGTGGGTAGAGAAGATATGTTAGGAGTAAAGTAAAATGATGCGGAGTAGAGTGGAGAACACTGGAGTGGAGTGGAATGAAGGGAAGTGAGTATAGATGATAGGATAGGAGTGGAGTAGACATATGGGAAGTAGAGCGGAGAAGACTGACGTGGAGTGAAATGAAATGAAGTAAAGTGAGTGGAGAATAGTGGATAGGAGTGAAGTAGACTGATTTCGAGTAGAGTAAAAAAGATTGGAATGGAGTGAAGTGAAGTGAGTATCAAGATAAGATAGGGGTGGAGTAAACTGATGTGGAGTAGAGTGGAGAAGATTAGAGTGAAGTGAAGTGAGTAGAGGATAAAAGTGGATGGGAATGTTGTGAAGTAGAGTAGAGAAGATTGGGGTGGAATGGATTAAAGTGAAGTGAATTGAGTAGACAGGATAGGATAGGAGTGGAGTAGACTGATGTGAAGTAGAGCAAAGCAGATTGGAGTGGAGTGAAATGAAGCGAGAAGAGAGGAGAGGATAGGATAGGAGTGGACTGATGTGCAGTAGAGTGGAGAAGATTGGAGTAGAGTGGAGTGCAATGAAAATGAGTGGAGATGACTTTACTATTTGTTAAGTAGTTTAAATTCAATTACCTTTTTGTTGAGAATGCAGTGGAAGACAAAAATTGCGAGCCCCTGGAGGGAATTGAAAGTGGCAAACAGGTACTTGAATGTTAGAGCAGCTGAGCCGATAGCCAGCAGACCAAAAACCCAGGTGATGCCCAGCAGTGGGAGAATGGCTGCTGCTGCCTTTGCTCCAGTTACCAGCTTGTTTATTTGGTTTTTGTTTCGAAAGTGTGTTGCTCCAAACATTTTATTAAAAACCAAAACCATAACTGCGCAATTAATCTGTCAGACATAAAAAAATAAATATGTATATTCCAGAAACATCATTTGCTTTTAATATCACAAGAACGTATAATAAAATGAGTTCGAACGTATAAATGTATACAAGTACACACTGGCAAAGTTACACTAATGAAGTCTAGTTTTGTTTCGGTTTCATCATCATAATCACCAAAGTATCTCTTCTCACTCACTTATCATTATCAATATCATTATAATCCTTATCGTTGTTATCATTATTAATATTATCATTATCATCATCATCATCATCACCATCGCAATCGCCATAACTATTACTAGCACTATCATCATTATCAATATCATTATCACAAGTATTTTCTAATTCAAGAATGAGTAGAAAAATAGAACAAGGGTACGTTGTTACAAAAGGATTGTAGAGGATGCTACATAGGAGCTGCTGTACAAAACTCTTCAGTCATTAAACCCATTTAAACTAAATTTGGCACAAATATTGTGTTCACAGGACAAATAACCTGACTGTGTCTTAACTGTTATTTTACACTAATTAACGTTACTATTACGTCATATTTCAAAAACAGATTTTTACAGGAATCTACATTAATCTTAATGAAAATAAAGTGTTTGCACAATATATAATATAAAGCATTTCTGCTCATTTCCGTGTTTTAAATTGTGTCAGAAAAGTTATATTTATTATTTTCTTAAAGTTGGAAAATCAAAATGACGTCATTAATTGTGTCGTCATGATGACGTTACTGACTTAGACAGATACAAATAAATTAGATATGTGTTTGGGATGATAAACCAAACGTATTAAAGGAATAAAACCGATAAAATTAAAACAGTAAAACTAAAAAAGCTACCGTTAACCAATCTGTTACCATGGTAACGGAGACCATCCCAATCATCAAATTTTGCTATAACCATCAAGTCTGATAAATTTTGGCAAAAGTCACAAAGTTTGGCAACTATCACTTTAATAGTGCTAAAGTCATAATTACAATGAGCGGGGGCGCTTTGTGCACCTCCCCTCCTCATGTAAGATAGGGTGAAAGAACTTGGTACTGTGATGTAAGAAGTCTACAAAGTATGTCATTTACAATTACGTATTTAATCTTAGCTAAAGTGACTATTTCGCCTTATATGCACACATAGTCTATATCTGATTAGAACATCTCATGTGCGAATAAATAAACAGAAAGAATTCTGATTGGATGATATTTTTGACTACTGCTTAGCACTCTGAGTGAGTTCGTGACTTATGTGACTCATTTACTTACTTAGGCCCTTAGCTCCATGCGGAGCATAGGCCACCTACAACAGAAAGCCAACGCACACGACTTTGGGATTTCTTTTTGGCGTCTGTCCAAGACATATCTAATTTATTCATCTCTATCTCCGTTTCCCTCTTGAATTTTTGTTCCTTGGCCGCCCCCTTTTCCTTTTTCTCTGCGGATTCCATGTTAAGGATTGGTTACACTGATATCGTCCTTCCGCACGGTGTCCTATCCAGCTCCATTTCTTTCTCAGTATTTGTTTCCCAATTGGTTCTTCATCTGTTCTCCTCCATAGCTCCTCATTGGGAATCTTATCAAACCAACTAATTCTGAATATTGTTCGCAAACATCAGTTGACAAAGGTCTGGATCTTCTGCTGGGCCTTTCTAGATATTTGCCTTGTCTCGCAGTCATAGAGCAGATCTGTTTTAACATTTTAACGAATTGAATATCATAAGCTTTGTGTTGGTAGAAAGCTCTCTAGACTTCCAGATAATGCTGAGCATATGGAAGATAGCTTTGCTATTCGAAATCTGGTCATCACGTCTTTGTCCGCAACCCTTATCTACGCTACTACCCAGATATTTGAATGACACCACCTCTGCACTTGGTTCCTCTCCCTGTAGTATCGGGATGTCGCTGGTGGTGTTGGTCCTTAGTATTTTGGTCTGCTTCATGCTATTTTTCAATCCAGTCTTTGCGGAGTTGCCTGTCAGCTGTGTCGTTTTGTCCTGTACCTGGTTTGAAATATGTGATAACAAAGCGAGATCATATGCATAATCAAGGTCTTCCAATTGTCCCCATGGATTTCATTGAATGACATTCTTCCTACCTTCTGTTGTTGCTTTAATAATCCAATCAATCACCAGAAGAAAGAGAAACGAAGATGGTAGACATTCTCGGAATTCGTGTATAAGGCGGACGTCAACTTTAACAATAATTATCAATAAAAATAGTGCACTTTATAGCATACTTTAAAAGCTTACCAATATGATAACGACCGCGGGTGCAGCAAACGCCCAAACAAGTCCGTGATCAACAGAAAGCCAGCAACCATTTTCTGTATCCCCAAAACCCTGTAATCTCGTAATGGAAAGGGATATCGAGACAATGGCAGCCGGAACGCCTAGATGATAAATAAACCTTGTCAACTAAAGCTCGTCTTATTTATGTTAAAATCTGTTAAGATCTGCCCCGATGTTAGGTAAGTATTTGGAAGAAATAAAACGGGAACAAAATTCAAACATAATGACACCAATAATTAATTGGATCAAAGAAAGACATTCACTCGCTCTTATACATTTTAATAAGCTTTTAGAGTTTGTGCGGCTGTGCATTCAACAAATCTATGTTATAAATTTTACTTACCCCATCCAAATGAAAGTAAATACTTGATCTTTCCGTATGGTAGCTTCACCATATGCGTCACTGCATAATAATGCAGATAGCCCTCGCACAGCATCCACGTAAACATGGATAGTAGATAGAAATGTAACAAGGCGGCATGGACTGTACACGATATCTGACAATATACCAAAATTTGCCGTTAAAGTAATTAAGAGCCGGTTTCTGTAAATATCAAAAATGCTTGGTCAATCGTGAAATTTCGATTTTTCTTTATTTTCCAAAATAAAGCCTATAGTGAATCATTTTCGAAAGCCATGTTTTAACATGAAAAATAAAATAGGTTCAGCAGTGCTCTATTTTTTTCAAAATCGAGCAAAATTTAAAATTTGCCATTTTGTCGTCTTGGCGGGAGTTTAACCAAGGTTAAATTGGCCATTTTCTGTTCGCTCGCACAGAAAAACGAAAAAAAATCTGAAACCAGATTTTTGACATTATGTTAAGCTATCCTTGTTCTTCAAAAAGCATTAATTAGTTTTGAAATAACTGCAGATAACAAATTTTATTTGCTTCCTAGAGACCACGCACTTTCGACATCAAAACCAAACAGTAAATTTCAGTGATTTTTAATCAAGCTTATATAACTCCAATGGTACACGGGGTTCCAACAAAAATTTAGAATTGCTGTAAGGTTTATTCTTAATAATACTAACCATAAAATTTTCTTTAACGGTCCGCCAAAATCGAATTTTTTGGAGACAAAAATATGAACAGCACTTTTGCATAATTTTGGCTGCAGAAATAAACAAAAGATGCCGCCGTTGGTTACTGTTTTGTAAAAGTGAACTCAAAACTCGACTGAAAATAATTCATAAGTTAAAAAATATTTCTTTTCTTGGCTTAGTGGTCCTGTGGTCGTTTTTTGAGCGATGAGTTTCTTTTATTTTCAAGTCAAATCAGGTGTAAAATTATGTAATTCAACTTGTACTTGTAACGGTATTTTAAACTAATAGTAACGTGTTTGATTTTTGACTGCAACATTGACCATTAAGTTGGCTGGTACAAAATTAAAAAAATCAAATTGAATTTGAAATATGGCAAAATATAATTTAAAGTTTACAACTCAGTGCATGTTGAACGTGTTTTAAGTCTTGCTTAACAAATAATGCCGCTACTCCACTTATATCCAGAAATGATTGCAATTACGAAAATTACGAAAAAAAAGGTTTAAAAAATATTACGAGGAATTCTGAATTCAACCATTCAAGACCCCCTTAACGAAAATTACGAAAATTCCGAATATTACGAGAAATTCATAATTCAACCAGTCAAGACCCCCTTAACGAAAATTACGAAAGTTCCGAATATTACGACCAATTCAGAATTCAACCAGTCAAGACCCCCTTAACGAAAATTACGAAAATTACAAGAAGTTCAGAACTCAACCAGTCAGACCCCCTTAACGAAAATTACGAAAATTCCGAATATTACGACAAATTCAGAATTCAACCAGTCAAGACCCCCTTAACGAAAATTATGAAAATTCCGAATATTGTGACGTTTGCCACGTGCCAATAAGTAGAAACTTTGTTTTTTGTCGGTTAATAAGCAATTGGTTGTTGAAATACCACTTGACAATCGGATAGAGGTCTTCTTCGAGTTGTCTCTTTGTTTGTTCATTGTTCTTGACAGCGAAAGACATGAAAGCCTTTGAGTGATCCACATCTGACTCGAGATCGTAATGGTTTAATAACAATCGAGGATATAGGACGGGAGGTCATTCAAGGATATGTTGAACAATAGTGGAGAAAGTATTGCCTCCTGTGGTACGCCATGGGTGATGGGCCATGGGGATGGCGCTGTAGAGCCAATACGGACACACTGCGACCACCCTGATAGGTAGCTTTCAAACCATTTTACTGCACTCATAGATGTGCCAATGCGTCTTAGTTTTTGTAGTAGAATTGGGTGACTTAAGCTGTCGAAGGCCTTTGGTAGGTCTAGGAGAATCAGTGCGGTGATGGACTTTTTTTCCATTGCTTTTAATATCGCGTCGCCCACAAGAATGTTGAGAATTTCTGCGGAATGATGTTTTTGTTGGCGCTTTGGTGTGGTGTAAGGCGATTGTTCACAGTTAGATCTGTGCTCAATTGATCAAGAGCTATTTTCTCACAAATGACGTCAGTTGGAGGACCGAGTACCACTGAGAGGGAATCTTTGATGACACGCATGCTGACTTTGTCTATTCCTGGTGACTTGTTTGAGGTCATGGATGTTACGATGAGCTTAAAGTGCTCACAGGAGACTGGGGAGAATTTAAAGATCGCGGTAGAGTCTAGATAGTATCCGGTAAATGTTGTAAGGGTTTCGGAGGTTGTTTGAATTTTATTATTTCGTGCCAATTGTGCAGCTTTCTGGGCGGTATTATTTTCAAATAAAGCGAAGTACTTGTTAAACTCTTCAGCTGTGGCTTCGTCTTTGCTGTAGTCTACAGTATAGTGCTGTCTGACAGAAACGTTTTTCTTAATAATCTTCCACAAGGATCCGGGGTTGTTTTCATGCCTACGTACTTCATTGAGGGTGTGTTCCTTTCGGACATTGAAAACAGTGGTTGTGAAATAGTTCCAGGCAGTTGTAGTTGTCCCAATCCTGGGTGTCGCGTGTTTTTGCAAAGAGACATTGTAACTGATTCCTTTCTCGCATTATATAGTTGTTTTATTTCCGGTATTACAAAAAAGGGTCTGGCTGGGATCTTGATGGTCTTGATTGGTGCGTGGGAGTTCAGTGTGGATTGCAAGGTATCATTGGGGATTGATAATTTATCGTTCACATTATACGCAGTAAAGATAGAAAGAAGATTGTTGGACTTTTCGGCCAGATTGGCTGTAAAAAAGTTCGGAACATAATTTTTATAGATACGGACCGTGCTGTAAGAAGGCTAAGGTTTTGTTGTTTTGATCTTGAGTGAAACGTAAACAGGGAGATTGTTGCTGATTGGTGTTGCGAGTACACCACTGTTACGTATGTATAAGCGTAGGCGAGGAAATTAATATCACGTCGATCAGAGACTCGCTTTTGTTCGTGATTTTAGTTGGGGCTGTAATGATCTGTTCAAGGTTAAGTTCTACGGCGGTTTTACTAAGGGAAATCTACAAGCATGTTGCAGTTGAGGTCGCCGAGGATGACTATCGGTTCACCCTTAGTTAAAGCTTGAATAGAGGAAATCACTAATTGTGTGCACTTCCTACCGTCCCCCCTATTGCCCAGTTACATGTTTCGAAGACTTTCTCAAACCTAGTGATTTGGATTTCTTGATTTGAACGTTTATCCATAATTAGTGGAAACTTGTATCGGATATCTAGATAAGTTCCTATACTACAAATGACTTTATCTCTTTCAGAACGTACATACAGGCTCCCCTCCTTTCTTGTGTAGGCGGGCAAGTCGATGTAGCCTTTATCCGTCGACTTCAATTTCCTTGTTCAGTGTAACAGTGCTTTTTAGCCATGACTCTGAAATTGGCGAATTCCTTTAGCCGGTATAGATGAACATCGTTTCTAATGGAGCGAATATTTAGGGCCTGTTTACATGCGGGAGGATGAACCTCTTGCTCGATTCAACCTAGCAAGCGGATGAACCAGTCGAAATACAAACTAAGTCTTGTTGCTGTTTACATGAAGAGGTTCAAATCTGACCCGGGTAGCCGGTTCAACCCAGCAGCCGGTTCAACCT
>JAOCNB020131066.1:0-10700 GCA_026546465.2 Palythoa caribaeorum | reverse complement strand
ACGACAACACGAGAAAGGTTTTGAGAGAAAACGATGCTTTGTGAAAGTGCTTTTGCGTTGTAATGTTTTCGAATTTTCTCCAGATAAGCAAGATATATACTGTATTGTTGCTTTATAGAAAGATTACTAGAACAACTTAGCAGTTCAGATAAAGTTAGTTTTATCGAATAGTGTGACCTCGCGTAGCATGATTTCTTTTTGGATTTAGGGGCTGTTTACATGATACCAGAATGAAAATAATTTAGAAATCAGTTTCCTTCTGGAATGAAGTTCGTACTGCATGACAAAACCGACCGGTTCAGTCTTCAGAAATTCAAAGACGATACGCATGCGCCATTCGCGCTTTGCAGTTTTAATTTCGAAACGGAGTTGGTTTTCAGTTTACACGATACCAGAATGAAACGGTCACACCAGAACAATAATTTCATTCTTGAAAACCGGAATGAACTCATCCTGGAACGACATCAATTTCGTCTCGGGATCATATTCAAACAGATGTAGTGAAATATACGATTGAATGAACTGGTTCTGGAATAAAACTCATTCCGGTATCATGTAAACAGCCCCTAAGAGAATGGAACACCAAGCAGTGACAGCGCGTGTGATATCGCATTGGTTTTTAGAAGGATTTTAAATTAAAATTGCAGAAAACACAAGTAAGAAAAACTTTTACTTTATTTCTTACACTAAATATCTTTCAACATCTACAGTTCAGTTATATGCAGCAATTTTAGTCTTATAATCGACTCGATCGGAATGGCATGGGCGGTTTGTATGATTCAGTGGCCCCTGGAGCTTGTACTTTTGTAATCCTGCAAGTGACATCTTTTGCGACATAGTTCGAGGAGTATGTGCCACCTGCTGTTCGAATTTGGGGTTCGGGTGTAGGTCAAATATTATCCGTTATTGAAACCATGGAGGTAAATTCAACCTGCATGACTACACGAATACTCTAGCTAACATATTTTTTTCTTTTCTTCATGGTAAGCCATTCAAAAACGATTTGCACTGGTGCGTGCCTTAGGAAAATGCTATAAAATAAACAGCTACAACTCACAACTATCTCTAGAAATACACTTTTCGTAAACGTAATATATCTAAACAGAAAGTAAGCCTTTAACTTGTATTGTTTATTTTGCTATATACAGTCGCCAGGAATCTTGTGATGCTTGCTGAGCTGCGATCCTTGTGAAAACGTTTTACCGCACCTCTCACAAACAAAAGGTTTCTCTCCTGTATGCATCCTTATATGGTTATTCAGTGTTGTCGCCCCCGAAAACGACCGCGAACAATAGCCGCATTTAAATGGCTTTTCACCTGTATGGATCGCCACGTGATTTCGCAGATCGTTTGGTTGAGAAAAAGATTCTGGGCAATGCCCGCACTGATATGGTTTCTTAGGTGCGCAGGGACAGATGTGAACTTGTAGCAGGGTGCGTTGGGCGAACATTTTGCCGCACTGACCACACTTCCAAAGGCCGATTTCCAAACCCTCGGGACTACTCGGTGATCTGCCGGCAGTGAGGCTGTCTTCTAGTTGGTCTGTAGGAAGATAGATAGATAAATACTTTGATACCTAAAGTTAGTTCCGCAAAGTATGGGAGACATTCGCTTGGATACTTAGGAATCATTGTCGAAGTTAAGTTTACCGATTCGAAAGTCGCCTTCCATCAAGCTAGGATTTTAAAAACAATTTATTTCATAACTACAGAGCTTTTGCTGCGTCCTGAGAATGTTCGATACGCAAGATCGTGCGCAGAGCTAGGTAAAACAAATGTAAAAATGATGTGAGGCAGATAAAAGTTAAAAATTCTTAACAGTTAAAAATATAAAAGTTAAAAAGGACTGCAGTTTCAATCTTTCGCGATCTCAGTCTGACAATCAACAACTTTTATACTTTTAGCTATTATGAATTTTTAGTTTTTATCCGTCGTACATCACTTTTACATTTTTTTAACTGAAATAATTTAAAAACTCTAGATTTTAGAAAGCTTTTAGGAAGAATCTGTACTGGGCGTACTCTATATATACAAAGTAGTTTTAGCAATACTCTAGCAGTCATAAAAGATGGGATAAAATACCTTAAAGTTACTTCAAGTAAAAGGTACCACTTACTGTTCCTGCAACAATAGAGCTAGGTGTTCTTTAAAAGTACGTTCGAAAAACAAAAATCTTTAGTATTCTCACGATGCAAGCGTCCTCTCTAATTTTACTAAATATAGACATGTTCAAGGAAATGGTTTTTTAGTTTGTCTAATTTTATTATTAGTTATTGTCATCATAATCATCATTACCGTTATCTTTATTACAATACAAATTCGAAAATTGTAATACCTTGTTGAATTTCAGAAGTGGGATCTCTTGTGGAGTCTGGCGAACTTGCGTTGGTCGTTGTTGACATGTTTATCTGTACTGAATCTACTGTGGTTGTTGTGGTGCTTGTGGTTTTATTTGGCAGGTTAAACATTGATTCTGGCCTGTGTGAGCCCCTCCGTATTCGGCTTGGAGGAACCACATTATTGCGACCTGAATGAAAAGTTCTACTTTTGTAAATTTCACTTGACTTCGATTCATTAGAGACTTCTGCATAATGTTCGCTCTCCTGAACTTGGTAATCTGTATGGTTACACGAAGTAGCCGTGGAAACTGCGTCCGCTCGTGGGCTGTTGTGATCTGGTGAAGGTAAAATGAAGTGAAACAGTTGCTTTCAAGATTTCCTTCAACTAAACGGCGTGCATGTCGCGTGATTTTCCCCTCGTTGTTGTTTTTGTCACTCCAAACTTACATTTTGCAAAATGGAAATAAAAATCAAAATTTATTAAAAATTCCAAATACCAGGTACCCAGTATTCACATTTACCCTTGCTGGCTATGCGAATATTTGAGGCCAACAAGGCGCGTATTTACTGTCTTTGAGCGCTCATTGAAAGTTTTTATGGAATGATTAATCCTTTCAAATGAGTGTTGAAAATAATTAAACACATTCAATATCTATTACTTATTGCCTCTCTGTCGTGGCACAAAATACCTTCCTAGAATATGTGGCACATAAAGTCTTCCTAGAATTTGTGGTAGATTTGGCCTTCCTAGAAATGGTGGCACATAAAGCCTTCCAAGAAATGGCGACACATAAAACATTCCTAGCATTGGTGGCACATAAAGTCCTCCGAGAATCGGTGGCACATAAACTCCTCCAAAAGTTGTTGGCCTATATGGCCTTCCTAGATTTGGTGGCACATAAGGCCTTCCTATAATTGGTGACTCATAAAGCCTTCCTATAATTGGTGGCACATATACCTTCCTAGAATTGGTGGTACATAAAGCCTTCCTAGAATTGGTGGCACATATACCTTCCTAGAATTGGTGGTACATAAAGCCTTTCTAGAATTGGTGGCACATATACCTTCCTAGAATTGGTGGTACATAAAGCCTTCCTAGAATTGGTGGCACATAAAGCCTTCCTAGAATTGGTGGCACATAAAGCCTTCCTAGAATTGGTGGCACATATACCTTCCTAGAATTGGTGGTACATAAAGCCTTTCTAGAATTGGAGGCACGGAAGATCTTCAAGATTTGATGGCACGTAAGGCCTTTTTTTAATTAGTGGCATGAAAATCCTTCCTACTGGTGGCACTAAAATTGTTAGTTTTGTTCAGTTTCTTCTTTTTGTAAATAATGCTTTATTACAGGAGAGGTTTATAAGCCCAATTCCATACGGGGGACCAGAGAGCGCTCTTCTTTCTATCAGTTCAACATGTGTGATTGTACCTCTTGGTATAAGTCTCCGGCCTGCATAGCTCTTACGTTCACACAAACCACTTTATCACAATAACGTGGCGATCCCATTCAAAACAAAATACTTACAATTAAACTAATACTACTTTTTACAGGGACGTTCCCCACCTGTTTGTTAGTTAGAGTTTTAAAAAAATGTTTTTCATGATAGTTTTTTTAGACACAGGTAGATAATACCTTCCTAGAATCTTGAAGTAAATCCTAGAAAAGCATCGCAGAGTTTCTTGTAATTGTAAAAGCTCTTACCCTCGATATTAACGTCTGCCATGTCGTGGATACTCAACGGTATGCCCATGTACTGGGGATAGTTTTCATCGTACCAAACCAGTAGCTCGGTACCCTGTGATATATCTTTGAAGGCGCGATAATAAACATTTCCCAGGTATTGGAAAACAAACAGGTTTTGCTCTTCTCTGTGACGAGCACACTGTATGTATCTCATCCAGCTGGAATTGTTTTCATCACTGCCGTTGATGTATCCTGCTAGCTGACCTTTGTGATAAATCTTGGTAAAAAGACGGTATCCAAAAATGTAAAAAAAGACAATAAAATACAACTGAATAACTTAGTTTTTTTCGATTTCGAATAAACGCCACATCACTAAACATCTAGTATAATAAAATAACATTGCAAATGTAATTACATAAAGTGCTAGTATCAACCACAAGGTTCGGCTTCAAACACCGGCTCATACGAGTGTTCAAAATTTTGTGCGACCTTCTTTTACGCCAAAGTTTACTCAGCTTAAGCTTACCATCCTTCCGAGCTCGCTAAGGTAAGTACCAGCTTCTGCTGGGGGCTAACCTGCGATGGATTAGTGTCCCGTCCAGGGGAAGATACTCATCCGCTTAACTACAGAAACCGAAGATAAGCTCCGACTCCGATGGGCCATTTAGACTCGTAAATGGATTTCGCATTAGCTTTAAGCTAGCTAGTATCGATATATACTTCAGAAATCCCAAAACAGATAGCTGACCTCCCATAAATAAGTTGTGTCCATGGCACTGTTAACTTCATCAGGTCTTAATCGCGTGCCTTCATAGGGACCAATCCATGTCCCTGTAGGAATATGTTGTTTGGCGCACAAACCTATTCTTGCCCCTGGAATACTAGACGTACACAGCTGAACTTCATTTGGACACGTCTCCACGGAGCGTGGCATCGATTTCTTAGAAGATTCCGATGATCTTCTGCGCTTGCGTAGTGGACCTTGATGAGGACATTCCGTGGAATCTTTTTTGTTGCAAGACTCACAGACTAGTGAAAAATAAAGACGCATTATGACCTATAACATTAATTTTGTCTTGACGCCAGAATACAATTATATTATTGAGATATTAAAGTATTTAAAATGGTTGCCAGTGAAATTATATTTACTAATTGAGTTTATTTTTATTTTGTTCTTAGACTTGTAATACATTTAAAAGACAACACAACATTTTCGATTTTCTAAGGCAATATTTCGATCGATCCTCGATCATTTTCAGTTGGAATGAAAGTCACAGTGGCTTACTAATTATCAGTATAGATTGAAAGTATTTACTAAAATAGGCTGTCGCATATACAATGATAAATGTAAATTAGAATTCCGAAAAAGTAAAAAAATAGCATTACATAAAGACACCATTAAACCTTTTCATGTAAATCTAGATCTCTTTATGAAATGCTATTTTCAAACCTATAAATGATTAGTAAGCCACTGTATTTTCCATTGTAACAGAAGGTGATCGGTGATCGGTCAAAACATTGTCTTAGAAAATCAAAAATTTTGTGTTGTTTTTTATTCTGTTTAATTAATAGTTTTTTTTATTCATAATCCATCCCTGAAATTGATTTTTGTTCTTCTTTGACATACTAAGCTATATCTTGTGGTAATACAATCTTCCTCTTATCTGGAATTAACTTAGAAATAATCTAGCAAGAATTCTGGGAAAAGTGCACATTATTCATAATTTCAGTGTATTCCTCAGTTATTTGATAACTAAATTATTGGTTATTTTATCGCTAAAAATGTTTCTTTTTCTTGCAATAACAAATACTATTTTTATCGCTACGGCTACAGTGCAAGTTTTTCGTACAACCAGGAATAAAAGGACGTTTAAATTTACGTTTAATAATCGACCTTTGTCTTCTTTATAGTATTGTCAGTGTATTTATCATTGTTATCATTACATTAACATCATTATCATCGTCATTGTCATTGTTATTGTTGTTGTTATTATTATTATTATTAGCAATGTTATTGGTATTCCCATATTTGCTGCTAATGTTACACAAATTATAAATAAATGATATATGTAATATACGTAACATCACACAACACTTATATATTAAAATGTGAAATAGTCAAATATGTTGTTAAACGGCAAATGACGTCATGGAAATTATGTTTCTAAATTCCATACTTTTCGTATATACGCTTTTGTAGAATTTCAAAACATAGTTCCTCTGATCACCTATTTATTTCCCATTACCAAATGTTTCATTTCGTAAGAGTTTCTTAAGGAAAAGTTAAATGCCATTATACTGGCTTGGGATAACCCGCAGGCTAAAGAAGGCCAAAATAACGTTGTTTAAAAATGATTAATTTGGTAATATGATATATAAACAACAAGAGTTTATTCTAGATTAAGACAACTGTGGTTTGTAGCCTTCATATCCCCGCTGTGAATGGCAATATTCCTAATTAAAATCTAGCAAAATCTGTATTTAGTCTACCAAGGTTTTGAAGCTGGTACAAAAGATGGACTGTGGATGTTAAAGTTACCACTGACTTTATACGCTATCTGCTAACATTCTATTTCAACTCTAGTACATCCAGACGTTTACGATGACTGACAAAATAGTTTTACGCATAAATAAATGATAAACTTTAAAAACAGCAATAAATAGAATTTATATGCATTATCAAGTCTTAAGAATGGGTATCATTTTACCAGTTTGATATCAGCTGCAAAGCTGTTTCGACTGGTAGCCCAAATCTACTTCATATGCAAGCAAATAAAGGTCAAAACCACTTCTCCAACGTTTAACAAAACACTTCTTTAGTTTCATCTAGAATTATATTCTCAAAACGTCTTTATTAAAATCCAGGCGGTTTCGTTTTTCATTCACTACTACTTTTGTAGAAGTCTGATCGGTAGATTGATCTGCATACTCTGTAAAAACGTTTGAGAAAAGATGAGTTATATATTTAGTGCAAGTAATTACTTGACTGTTTTCTCTATCATTTTATTGGCATAAGATTGTGAAAAAGGTGAATATAAAATGTATTGTAAACTACAGCGATTAATTACATCATTTTTTGTTATTCAATTTGCTAGAAAGAGAGGTATAAGTTGCGTCCGAGATATTCTCACCAAAGGTAACTTAATGTTAAAGATACAGTTTTAATTAAGCCGGATGACAGCCTTAGCGCTCACTGGAGCGTTAATGTTTACTTACAATGCACTTGTTCTTCGGCAAAGAAACCAGATTTGTTGCTAACCTCGCTCAGATTTATCGGCTTCACTTCATTGCAACTATAAAGGGCACCTTGAATATCCTCGTTTGAGAAGAAGTACCGATGAGTGTTCATGCTCGTTGCATTTGAGGTCCCAGTGGCAAGATATGTTGATAGAGAACCCGGAATCTGCAACCGCGGTTGCTTCACATTCACCCCAACATTGCAGATCTACAGAAAGTTCAAATCTGTTTTTATATATGTATTTCATATAATTACATTGTGTTTTAAGCATAATAAATGGCCGCGTGACTCTAGAGCTTTACCGCAATTTGTACCAATGATTACCCTTTTTATAAACAACACACACGACCAACAAACAACCGTGTTTCTAAAACTGATCCTGACATTGAGACAAAATCGTCGTTACCGGCCCTAATCTTTGATCAAACGATATATGTTGATTTTTGTCCTATCGAAAACAGTTTTATCTTGGCGTTTATTCATTGAATGTGACAATTCCCCAAGGCAATTATCTGCGATCCTGACTGCATGTGACTGTTGTTGTTCTTGAACAAAGATCTAAAAAAATCTTGAAGTATAACTTATGGAACCAACAGAATTTGGTTGCTTTCTTATTTTATCTATCTCGACAATAAGAGCCCTTGACTCTTGAGAAAATTGAAAACATCTTTTTTTGGCACAAGACTGACATTAATGAGATAATTTAAAAGCGGAAACTGCTAAAGAGCTTTAAAGTTAAGATAGCTACATATGTATGTATTCGATGGCATCCTTGGATGTTTTTGGTCCTACTACTTTTAAAGCTGTAATTTAACTTAACTAATGTAATGGAAGATTTCGTTCAGCCCGTTCATAAGTTTACTTTATATATAAGTTAAACACTGTAGCAAAACTTATTCTTGTAATACTCTATTCGAGTTATGTTTATACCAAACACCGCCGGCACTGTGCCATTACTCCCCAAACTTAGGAAGAAGTTAAGAGATTTGCGCGAGTCCACATCACATCGCTATCTTCATTCTTGCAGCCCGACAAGAAATTACCCTCTTCATATAAACAGATGGAGATTGATTATGAGTTATCCTTACAAAGGTTATCTTTTTGTGTTATCAGTGAGTATGGTTCCGTTCCCTTCTAACCTTCATATGATAATCCTCATGTTAATTTGACGAGAGTACATTACTTTGAAGAGTTAGGAAAAGATTCTGTAACGACTAAGTTTCCTTATTATTTCTACTTCAACCGTTAAGGTTTCGTTATTTTGTTGTACTCTTGTATTCACGGCTTTTTTTCCTCTTTCTGTATGTTTATAGCATTCAATCGTTTACCATTAGATGTGTAACTCCGTGCTGCTGTACGTTATATGATTAAAAAGCCGGATTATGACTTTTAGGCCTTTGACTAGCCTTGCTTTGCTGTTAAAAGGACAGACTTACTCAGTGAGAAAGTTTTGTGTTCTAAAAATAATATTGCATAATTATTTAAAATTTGAGTGCCACGCATTTGAGAAGGTATCATCCATGAAGCGTACCTTGTATAATCAGCGAACGAATATTACTGATTGAGAGAACAAACTTCAAGAAAACACAGAGACAAAAAGTATTATAAAATTACTATCAAACCAAAACTAAAAGAGCTTAACTGAAGTCTTAACAGAAATCTGCAAGAGAAAAGTTCTTTGAGTTCGCTATGGACCAGTAGCTTTATAAACTAAACAATTTTGAGGAGTTTCTACATAAACAACTGGTTGGGTAAGATTAAACTTATTTAAGTGCTGCTTGGGAAAGCCTGTTTGCTTTCCTACAGGACTTCATAAGAGCTCTCAGTAGACTACTAAACTTAAATTTGACATATTTTCTGGGAAATCCTCAGATAAGAGATGTTAACCATTTTCAAGTTATCACATATTAATAAATCAACGAGATATCATTTGCATTTGAAAACTTCAAACTCCCTAAGTGACATTTCTTAGTTGCCACGCACATTACAAAAAGTAAATGTGAAAGCTTTTTTAGTTCTTTAAAATTTCGGAAGAGAACGAATTTTGCCATCGTAGCTGTACGGAGTTTAAAGTCTAAAGAAACTGTTATAGCCTGGTTAAATCAAAACAGTGTTATCTCCTCACCTTCATCAACCTGAAAGTCCGAAGTTTTCGTCTGAGAACTCTACTGAAATTCTTTGCTATCGAACACCTTACTCCCGAAGGATCGTGTGCATTGTTAGGCCGGACTAACTTTGAGTTGCTGAGAAAGCTTTAACCTGCAATCCCGCCATGGCATAAAGTATTCACATGAATTGCTGAAGGATCTTATTGTTTCCTCGATGATAAGCTTACGGATGAGTTGCTGTGGACAATTGTTTTTTACCCACTGAGGATTTATTAATCTGAATATCACTGAACCAAGAGCATTGACGCACCATTTAACGCCACCGAAATTAATATCAAAACCCGAAAATATTGTCAGCCGACTTGAAAACAGTTTATAAACATATTATAGCTACTTTGTTAAAATAAACATTTACTGGACGTACAATTACATTTGTTTTCTACTTTTATACCAGGGAAAGGATTGAGTAAACTAGATGCATGCATAACATCCCATAGGTTTTGGTTGTTTTCACACAATCAGATAAATTATTTATGTAATAAGGTGCACTATGCGTGATCAATCACCAAATTGACTTAACAACAATATTGGAGATCTAGAGCCAGTGTCTGTGGGATTTAGTTTTGTGGAAGTCATCTGTAACGCTTTGCATCTCAGATCAGTTTATTTAATGAACATTCATCGCATCCATTAGTTCAAAAAATATTTGCACGTTATCGATGCGAACGAGAAGAGAAATTGCGTCTCCAAGCGGCCATGTAATATTTATTTATTATACAATCGCCAATAAATTTGACAACCGCACTGCTATCAAACGCGCTGTATCGAAAGGCACGATTTATATGTAACCATAGCAACACATGTGAAGATAACATGTTATTTTCTGGTGTGAAAATATTAGGTTTTTGCGCAAAATATCATTTGTTATTTCATTGGTGTTTATATAATAAATATCAATATTCGCCGATATTGTTTATTCCATTGATATTGCGAAATTTAGAGGGCAATCGGAATATTGATATAATGATAACAACCTACATAAAATTCTTCGCTTTAACATGTTCTTTCCCGAAGAACCAGCAGCTGACTCAAATGTGTGGCCGACGCGACAGTGTGTAGCAGGGACGTAGAAAGGGGAGGAGGCTAGGGGGCTAAGCCTTTACTCACCCCACCCCATGTATTCATTAGACTGGAGTTGGCAAATAGCCTTAACGTTTTTCTAAAGTGGGCAAGAAACAATATAATAATAATAATAAATAAATTGGCCTTGCTAATCGCCCTCCTTGCAGCCAGGGGCTGAATTACGAGGACGCGGCTCAACGAAGTCGGACC
>JAOCNB020131008.1:0-10703 GCA_026546465.2 Palythoa caribaeorum | reverse complement strand
TATTGTATTTTTCGGAATTTAATATATTTTAACATTTATTTGTTAATTATTATTATTATTATTATTATTATTATTATTTTTAATTTGATATTTTATTAGTACATTGTCACTGAAAAGCCCCTATGGGGAGTTCTGTATTGTATTGTATTGTTGTATTGTATTGTATTGTATTGTATTGGCCACTACACACTAGCCGATTTTTTGTTTCTATGGAAACACAGACGCAGCCTACCACCAATTTACATTAAAATAGAAGGTTATTGAAGTAAATTTTCATCAATTGTAGTTAACAAGTCACCTTCATTATATTTTTTCAAAGCATTTCCGGAAATTGGTTTGAGCGCTGATCTCAAAGAATCCATACAGCAGACAACTTCAGGATGGGTTGAAGTGCAAGGATGGGAAACCGCTGGACTTCATGAAACGGGGCGATTTTTGTTTGGCGACCCTCTAGGAAATAAATTGTCTCAGTTTCACGTTCCAAAGTCTGGTATTTACTTTGTTTCAGCAAATGTTGGCTTCAAACAAGCTAACCTGGGCTCCTTTAGAATAAGTGTTAATACGGATAAAGAAATCCCATCTGCAGTTGCCGCTCTCTCCTCAATCCGATCAGGCCAATCTGATGGTTCGGATTTTACGCTAAGTCTAGGTGGCTTTGCTGAACTGCAAGCCGGTGATAAAGTTTCCATTTTTGCGCACTCTGAAAAGGACACAGATTGGATAATTAAAGATGAAAGTCAGTTTTGTCTCATTCGTGTTGGTAGAATTGGAGTGATTCCCGGTTTTGCTGCCCGCAGGGAGAAACCAGTAACTTATACGATGAAAGGTCCTCATACTATCCGTAAGTGGAAAACAAATGGAAGCCCAGGACTTTTTGAAAGCTTCACGGGGTTTTCCCCGTCTACTGGACGTTTTATGTGCGTTTGCGAGGGTTTGTACTTCATTGCAGCAAATATACATTTGGTAGCTGGCTATGGCGAGTATTCTTTGTCTTTTTCTGTTAACGGTGCTACACAAGATCTTTCCGTTTATGTAAACAGCCAGTCGCAAGAAAACCTTTTTACCTTACATCTTTATGGAACGTATCACTTGAGAATGGGCGATTCTTTAACTTTGGAGATTAATTCTTCTAGAAATGAAGTTTCTTATATCCTTAATGCTGATAGTTCATTTTCTGTTAGTTACATTCGCTCTTATAACCAAAGTGTTCCAGAAGGTGTCTCCACTGTATTAAGAGCTCCTCGTCAAATTCCCGGTGCAGGCAAGTTAGAAGTGAAGATGTGGCCTCCTTCTCAACCCTTTTCCACCCGCTTTCATAGCACTAAAACACTTCAAAAGGGACGCTTTACATGCACAACTGGTGGCATCTATTTCATTACTATAAATCTGAAGCTTAAAAGTAGCATTGGGCAGCATTCGCTACTGGTCATCTCCAGTGGAAAGTCGGACACAAGCGGCAATGGAGGACTTTTTACAACTTACCACAATAAGGTTAAAAATGGACAGTTTTCTCTTATCTTGACGGGTTTGTTAGAGCTAAGTTATGGGGAATATTTGTCCATATTCGTTGACTCAAAAAGTAATTACCCATGGACTATAGAGGCAGAAAGCAGTTTTTCTGCTGTAAAAACGCACTACAACTGGCCAGCAGTTCACAGTCACTATAGTAACGTAACACCAGCTTTAAACAATGGCAGCTGGATTGAATTAACGTCATGGACGAACAATAACCAGAAAGGAACTTTTACATTTGGAAACAATCTTTCACCGAAAAGTGGTCGATACATTGTCACTAGCCCTGGCGTACACTTTATTGCTACAAACCTAATCTTTCTTCGCACAGATGGTTCAAAAGTCGAAGCTTTAGTCGCAGTTAATGGCATAATAAACACAAATAATGGTTTCTATGCTGTTCACGACAATCCACCCAAGAACTTCACTCTCAACATTGTCGGTTCTGTACGTCTTCGTCGGGGACAGAATATATCGGTTTTTGTAAAATCTGTGGAGGCAAAGAACGTTTTGGTCAGTAGAAAAAGTGGATTTTCTGTAGTTTTTATTGGTAGTGATATTGGTATCGCAGCAATGCACACGGTAAAGGGAACGCCAACGATATTCCAAACAAAGCGATGGGTTATTCTCAATAATTGGCTGCAGAAGAAAAAGAAGTCGGAGACATTGTTTCAAAATGGGGGTGGCTGGAGTCCGCCCCTTGGTGTTTACACAGTTTTTGTGAGCGGGATATATTTTGTGTCTAGCACCATCATACTTACCCACACTGCTGTTGACGCATATTTTGAAGTAAATATTGGTGTCAACAAAAGACTTCCCTGGACAAACGGCATTCAAAATTCGCGATGGTTTTACTACTCAAAAAAGTCAAGAAATCTCAACACCGTAACAATGACAGTATCTGGTTTAGTTCAACTTGTGAGAGGTAATTATGTCGTTGTAAGGATGCGTTCTAGTACTCCATTTAAGTGGAGAATAGAGGCAGAAAGTGGTTTCTCTATCTTTCTTGTTTGTCCTTTGACTGTTTTCTATGGCTGCGATGGGTTTCTTTCAAGGAAAAGCGACAAGAGAATTAAAAGCCCAACAGCGAATGAATGGGAGAAGATAGGTGGATGGACAACCGATTCGGCTTTGACTAATGGTCTCTTTTTAAGAAACCAAGGAAGCTTTATGTTTGAGGGATTATTGGGTGAGCTTGTTATTCAGCAGAATGGAATCTATTTCGTTTCGGTGAACATTAGAATACAATCAAATTATCAGTTGTTTGAAATAGCAATGGGAGTCTCTCCTGATAACAAAGATAGCGTTGAGATGATGTATAATGGTTTGTACGCTACTGAAAAGAAGACTGGGAAGGCTAAAGGTGAATTTACTCTCCAGTTCTCTGGGGCACTTTTCCTTTCAAGAGGTCAAAAGTACCACATTAATGTGCGTTCGGGGAGCTCCAATTCCTTCACCGTTTTAGATGGCAGCGGGTTTTCAATTGCAAGATTGATTTATCCTATTGAGGAGTCTGGTTTTACTGCCGGAATTGCAGATGTAAAGATACAGGAGAGTAGAAAATGGGGAAATATTGTAAAGTGGAAAACCGCCGGAGAAAAGGGACTTTACATTGACGGTTACAGTTTTGATCCACAGAAAGGAGAATTTATTGCTCCCCTAACAGGAATTTATTTGGTCTCAGTTCAAATGGTTCTGAATCTCTTTGAGAGAGGTAAAATAACTCGAGTAAAGATATCAGTCAATGACGAAAGTTCATCTAATAGTGGATTAGAAGCAAGTACTATAGGTCCCTTCACTGAAAACGTCACCTTAAGCTTAGGTGGAGCTATGTTGCTGAATGAGGACACACCAGTTAGGGTAATTATAAAGTCCGAGATTGGATCAGCTCTTAAGGTAATGGAGGGCAGTCACTTCTCGCTGCGGTATATTTCAACGTTCACAGAGGCGATAGGAAGTATGGCAGACCGCTATAGTAACGAAACGTTTGTCACGCAAGGCTGGCATGAGTTAGTCACTTGGAGAACAACAGGAGATGGTGGCCAGTTCCAAGTTGGTTCTATTCACCAAACTAACGATCGCTTCGAAGTCGCTGAAAATGGCATTTACATTATTGAAACCAACATCGAGTTCCTCAAGGCCGGGAAAGTGATAAAAATTGGACTCGGGATCAACAGTGGTAAAGAGACTGCTGCGATAGCAGTGAGGTCAGCAAGTCAAAGTCGTAACTTTCCTTTGAGTTTGCACCTGGCTGTTCTACTGTCTCTGTGGAACAACACGTATGTATCAGTGCATGTGTACTCGGAAGATGGTCCTCACTGGGTTATATCAAGCCACTCAAGTAGATCCATTTTATTAATACAACCAGAGCCAAATACAGCTTTACAAGGGTTTTCGGCCTACATCCCAAGGAACAGAACAATCAACGCCCTTGTGGAGGATAAAGAGTGGATTGTAGTGCGTCATTGGAAGACGTCAGCACGTTCTGGTTATTTTCAATCTGGTGAAGGGTTTGTACCAAAAACAGGTATCTTCATTGTTCGTAGTCCTGGAATTTACATAATAAGCGTCAACCTCATAATACTTTCCCAGCTGCAGATAAAAAGGTGAGACACATTGCTTTATACTAGCTCTTCTAGATCTGTAGAACTGATAATAGGGGCCGGTTTTAGATAGAGAAAGATTCTTATATGTACATATCATATACGTACGTCTTTTTTTCTCTTTCTCATCATTTTTATTCGACGAGTGTTATTGAGAAAAAGAAAAAAAAAGACGTGTATGATATGTAGATCTGTAGAACATAAATTGCAGTGCTTCTTGAATTTTTAGTGTTTTTGAATTCAAAATTTATGACTATTAAACGTCATATCAGTTTTGAAGTTGTTATATTTGATCCAAGCTAGTTCCCGGGTCTTTTAGTTATCTGGGGGAAAATGAACCCTGGTTCAGACTGGTACGTGTTTCTAAAAATCTTATAGAAAGATAAATTTTGTCGTTTAAATTTGATTGAAATATTAAAAACAGCACACAAAACAGATTTGTAATTTTGGATAAATCTTTTGTGTTAAAGAGTATTCAAAAACGTTTGCGCGTAATTCAAGCTTGGGGTGACACGTGACTTCTTCCCTTGTAAAAGTTTTGTGAATGAGATAGACTAATGTGTAACGGAGCATTCATTTTTTTGGAAGGAAGGGTAACCGGGAAAACCAATGTAACTTTAATATGCACGTATTCTGTTTATATAGATTAAAAAAACATGTTTAAAACTTTTAATTTTTAATTAAATTAGAATTAGTCTTTACAATTGCGCATTACAAGGCTTTCTATCAATCATGGAGGTACAACTGAACACATAAGACAAGATATCACTAATTTGAGAACCTGTGTGATCCTCGATTGACTAACAAAACTTCTTAAAGGTAACTCTACACGAGTTAACTGTTATTTTACAATATTTGCCTCCGAAGCACGTTCGAACTCTTGATTGCTGTTGGTGGCACGTTTTCGCGCCAAAATGGCTTGTTTGCAGTACAAGAAGTAGACTCTAGAGGATATTCTACGCTAAACGTGATGTCCTTGGTAAAGCTTATGAAGTGGGATACTCTCTCGGTTGGAGTTCGGAGTTTTCCAAAAGGACAATTTACCGTTTTACACGACAGTACTTTCTCAGTTCTTTTGAAAGGTAATTTATACCATGTACAGACTTTTTCCAATAGCTTTTACGGTTTAACAGTTTAATAGTTTAAAAGTCGTCTCGTATGGGGCTCATTGCTGTTACACGAAAGAAGAGAAACCTAAATGTGAAACGACTGACGGTAGGTATTTAGAAGTACCACAATTGTGATTTGGGTAACAGAAACAATTTATACAATTGCAATAGTCATTTTAATGAACAGTTCCCCGGGCGCCGTTTTGGATTTTATCAAAACAAGGCTGCTGTTGACACAAAAGCTAATTAAAACAAACAACTTGCGACACACGTGTCGTGCGTTTTGACAGATCTCGTGTCATTTTTTTGGACCTTGTGGTTGGAAGATAAAGATCTAACTACTGCACCAATCAGGCCGCCGTCCCTAAGCACACAGATATATTGTAAAGGGTTCCATTTGGCTAAGCATTTGTGCACACGTCAGATTGTAGTGGAAAGGACAATTCAAATATATTTTTGTTAAGAAATTCAAAAAGATATTATGCGGTTCTCTGACGTTACCCGTGATGCTTGTGTCACTAACCACAAAAAGCTTCTTAACCAATCATTGCTTGCGTGATTTACCAATTATTAAAAGTCTTTATTAGTATTATAATCTGAGTTAAACAGTAAATATATGTGACAACTTCATAAACAGCACGAGAGGGAGGCCCTTTCCAGTGTGTTGACAGCGGTCCTACAATGACACGGGAAATATCTCCGTCGTATGTTCGCACCAGTGTGGGTAACTCGATCACGTGGACCTGTGACGCAATTGCAGAAACTCCTCCGTCATACAAATGGATCAAAAATTATCAGGTATTGTAGAGAGTTAAATAATTATTTGTTGTTACTCTAAATATTATTTTTATCACTGGTTCCAACAACTGGTTAATACCATGTCGTATTCCATCACAAAGGGAGCAAGTCATTACCTACCACCATTTTCGTAGATCCCTTTGTTTTTTTGTTTTTTTGGCAATAATTGAGCCGTTCCTAACAGTGCAGATAGCGAATGCTGTGCCCAGTTGTCTGAATATACAGTTTTTATGGAAAATCGTTTAGTTTCTTTATTCTAACACCACCTACACTCAGGGTTTAAGTTCCAAAACCTCCGGAATTACCTGTTTCAAGTCATGATATTTTTCCAGTTTTTGACTCTCAATTTGTTTTTCACTGGTGTAAAACCGAGGAAGTGCAAATAGATAATTATGCCCATTCGAACACAATGTCAAGTTCTTCAGCTCAATTGCCTGTAGCAATCAATAAGTAAAAGATAAAATATGAGCGGGAGATCTGTATGAGCATTTACAACCATTGTAAATGCCCATACAGATCGGACGCAAATAGTTTATCGTACTTGTGAAATGAAAACAATAAATTGAATGCAAAGTATTGTTATGCGATTCGGTAATTGGACATGCATGCTAAAATGTTGTACGTTCCACACGAGACAGTGGATTGGACAATAATAGAGCTATTAATGATTTTCAGTCACTGCCAAACCATGAATATGATAACAGCTCGTTTCCGTCCTCCAAAAACTGAAGAGGAAGAAATTTCCTAACTATCTGAAACAGTGCATAAAAATATTGAATACAATACAAAATGGACGTTGAACTTTTTTTACGGCCTGGGAGAATACGACAATGAACAAAAAAGCGCATTTGGAAACTGTTGACTTGAATCAACCAATGTCGAGGACATGTCGGCCCCACTCGAGCACATATCCGAACAGTTTAAACTTCTGGCTCTGCCGCAAATTCATTTGCGAAGTGGCGAAATAAGCCGGGGAACTCTAACCCCCTAAGACGCTGTTGCTACTTGTTTGGGGCATTAATCGCCATTTGGAAAATGTACAGGGGAAAAATAGCGTTTAATATACTGCATTGCTGGAGAAAAGTGATAGGAGGTAAAACAACATTCTTTGAAGCAATATCTCATCAAGTTTTGTGTTTATTTGTATGTTCCGTTTTAACCAGTATATTGTTTACATTACAAAGATTTACCGTGTTTCGAAAAACATTTAACATTACATTCCATGACGAAAACATAGTGTTTTTCATGTTAATCAGTAGAGATCTGTCTCAAAAGTTAATGAATTAGCTGAGCAGGAGTTTGTATCAAAAGTTAATTCTACTGTTTAATAAGTCATCAACCCCAGCCTTTCCCTACTTCTTATTCAATCCTTCCCCATGCTTTCAGTCAGTTGATTTGTATTAGGGTTTACAGTTGTGTACATGTGACCTGAATACTGTGCTGTATTGGCTTTATGCCTGATGAATAATTAAGGAATTTTACAAGTACGGTTATAACAGCTTCATTTTTTAAAACCTTCAATACAACCCACAGGTAAAGGTTATCATACCACTTTTCTTTCTTTTCCATATTTTAATGCTCACAGAACCATTTTTACTATAACTATAATAGTTAATTATATTAATTATTATTGTTATTATTATTATTATTATTATTATTATTATGCTATTTATAGAAAGCGTTACTTTTAAATTTGCAAGACACTATACTATCCTTGATATATCAGGAATAACCGATCAGTGCAGCTGAAATTTCCTTCTAATTTACCCACTCACGTATGTGTGTTTCTGAGTACAGATTATACCAGGACAAACAACGAAGATTTTGTCTCTAACGAACGGAACAGTGAAAGACTCGGGAGACTACGTGTGTCTTGCGGGGGTTTATCCCATCACCATTAGCTCAAACATCGCAGAATTGACAGTGTATGGTAGGATATTGATACCAACATTTATTTATTCTATTAGTGTAGATAACGTTTTTTATGCATCAGTGTTAGAAACCGGAAATGAATTTTTTTGCTGCCACAGTAGACGGGGCTACATAAAAATTTAGCGCACAAAGCAAAGAGATTAAGTTGAGAGAAGGGCGTTCTTTTTCATGCGGTGTGAACCCAGGGTCCAAGTGGTCATATCATAACATAACATGGTGGAGTATTATCGTCCGAGAGTGTGTAGCTCTGAGGATTGTTGTAATTGACATTGACTGAAGTCAGTTGACAAACTGAGCGGTCGTCGTATTCTTTTTAAAATCAAAGGCAGCTTCTCAGTTTATCTTTTTGTCCATGATAGCTTTTACGCCAAAGCAGTGTTTTTACTTTATTTAATAAAGAGGGACTTTTCCGAAATTAGCGGGCAGCAAATGGAGGGAGGGTCACGACATTTTGAGACACCAAACAGGGGAGGGTTGAAAAAAAATGAGCCATAAGAAGGGGAGGATCAAACACATTTGCGCCAACATGAATAGTTTAATATAATAATAACTAAAAAAATATTGGTATGTTTTGACAACGTTATTTTAGGAAATCTTACTATAAAAGGGGATATTTGATAATATTTTGTGTATTCTGCAATGCTGATAATTGTAAACAGGTTGTTTATATCTAATAATAACAACAGCCATTTTATTCAGATCGACATTACTACTTTAACGCTATGAAATAATTACATCATAAACAGTAAATATTCATGTTGGTGCTTAAGGGAAGGGTCGTAGATTTTAGCCCAAGTCAAAGGGGAGGGTTAAGAAATTTTGTCCATAATCACTAGGGAGGGTCGTATTATTTTAAGGTGGTATGATACAAAAGAAATATAGGAAAATAAGGCACTTGAAGAATAAGGGGTAGGTGTTTTAAAAATCTATTTTCACCAAAAATAAATAATGGGAGACTAGGTATAGCATGTATGATGACACATAACAGGCCATTACGTGACCATGCCCGCCATAAACAAACGAATTTAGTAAACGGCAGTTTTGAGTGCAAAAACATTAGAAATGACACAGAGTTATTGTGTTGTTGGCCATTTGCTGGGTGCCCGAGCTCGTCATAAAGGGCTGAGAAAGCTTAAACCTTGTCAATATCGAAGAACTGTATATTGGCACTGTGAATTTGGCAAATTTGTTGGCATGCTCATTTTGATCGGCTGACAGTTTGTCATTCAAGGAAAAAGGGCCTTTGTAGCAAATGCGCTTTGTCTCACCAGATGTACTCTGCATTTTTGCAAGTTAGACCAAAATGAAAAGTAGCATGGTCTGAAACTTATGTAAAAACTGAAAAATTGATGGAGGATGACTCTCCCGTACGAAAATATTAGGATTTTCCCATCATGCCACGGGGCAGATTGTTGAAGTGTGTTGGCTTCAGCAAAATTACTAGCAGAAATAGAGTGTTTGCAGTGTGGATTTGACAGGTATTTCAAAACAAATTGCATATCAAGAAAGAGGAAGAGTTGTTTCATAAGATTTTGCAAGTTGATGTAAGATTAAAGCGTGAAATACGTCTTGAGAGAGCTCGTTTTTTCAGGTATTTTTTGGGTTTTGGTTTTGCTCGATTTTGTGCTGAATCGATATTTAATAAGATATTAGCTCCATCCTTACTTAAAGTTAAATTTTTTGGCTCATTTCATATTTTTTCCCTTTTCTTCCATCTGTTTTAGATATTTCTGCACTAATATTTCTCAAAATAATGACAAAAAAGTTACTCAAGAAATTTTTTAGCTTACCCAACTGATTTTAACCTGGTTTGGATCCTGGCTATAGCCTCACAGCAACATTGCCTTCACTCTCTGCTTTAAAAATAGCAAGCTATTTTGGGTACAAAGATTGATCTAGGCCAACCAGTTATGCAATAAACCTAAAACTAATTGATATTGCTGCATTGCTTTTGTGCAGCATGCAAAAAATCTTTTGCATTATGGGTCAAAAACCTGCATTTTTAAAAAATGCATAATGCTGAGCTAATAGTTACAAATTTTTCATGATCAGAGGTTTATTGCACAGTTTATCGTAGATGAAAACTTCAAAAAATCGTTACTAGCTGCCTTGGACTATTGCTTTTTGCTCCATCAGTGCTAGCAAAGGGGTATTTTTTGTCCCTTTTATAGAGATAGTAGCAATAGAACCAAACAACAGTGTCGTGGCAATGTTTTGTAGTGTGCAGTTTCAATTCGATAGTTGTTTCTGAAAAATTAAGTTTCAGTGGTGATAATTTTTTTGTACCATACCACCGTAAACTCCAACTTTGAAATCCCCCCTCCTCCCCTGCTAATTTCTGACAAATTCCAAACTTTCTGTTTTCATATTTAGACCCGCAGCCACAACTTTCTTCATTGTATTACACATCTTCACTGAAGGAGAATGGTCCCGCAGAGCAACTTGTTATTAACATTAGTGGACAGGCAGAAAGCAAGTTAAGTACATGGGCCAAAATATTTCTCAAGATTGTTTCAGGTATGTATAGGCGGATTTCGATGAACCAATTAAGAGCTTTGGTTATCTTTTCTTATAGCTTAAATTAAATATTGAACTGACACATGTTATTTATAAAAGCAAATTATATTGAACACTCTAAATTAATTATCAAAACTACTTTCTAGTTAAATGCTAGACGGCGGCGTGGTTGGCGCAGTGGTAAGATCTTTGCCTTCTAACCACAAGGTCCCAGGTTCAATCCCCGGCTCAG
>JAOCNB020130911.1:0-10705 GCA_026546465.2 Palythoa caribaeorum | reverse complement strand
GGAAGGGCATTGTATGCCCTGCAAGCCTCGTTATGATGCTAAACACATACATTTTGATGCAAAATTCCACAAAAATATTAAGATTCCAATAATTATATTCATATATTCGCCCATTTTAGGCCACTCTCATCGAAACTTCGCACTTTTACTATTATTGATGTGACAAATATCATAATGAACTCCGATGCTCAAAAAATTGAATATTTTATAATGTCACGCTGGCGTGAGAAGGGTCTATTGACTGAAGAGTGTCAATTAGCCCTGATGATATTAAAAATAATTTGAACTTAGCAGAAAAATTTACAGGATACTCTATTAAAATCCAAACATCACAGCTCTAAAGCAATTACCTCTAACAGGAATGGGGCGACGGGTACGTAAACATCTGTTGCTTTTGAGAGCAGATTTAACGACTGTATACAGTGGAATCGTAATGGGTAATATCTGGCAGTTGGAACAAGTCTGAAACACAAATATTGATTTGAGATGAACATTTAATAGTAATAACTAATGATAATGGTTGTAAGGATGATGATGATGATGATGATGATGATGATGATAATGGTGACGATAAAGACGATATCCACTACAAAAAATTTCCACAATCATATGTATATTTCTCATTGTTTTGGCAGGAAACATGTCTTACAAGTATCATGGAAGGTTGAGTAGCTGACAAAACAATGGGATAACTTATACACACTGCGCATGACTGTGAAAGTACCTTATACAGACAGGAAATTATTTTGCTTTTATGATAACAGCGAAATGAACGGATGTAAAGGCAGCGTTACACGAGTCAGTTTTTGACAGCAACATTGTTCAACGAAAAATCAAAATCGCGTAAAAACTTTCTAACTTTCGTCTATTTGAGGCCAGGATTTTAGTTTGTATTTTCAATTTATTTTTTTACACCTCTGCGCCTTTTGGCGTCTATATATTACGCGAATTCTCACTTAAAAATTTGATCTACTTGATAACACCAAAGGACGATCTGTACAAGTGGGTAAATGAAAAGTTCCAGGACTCGGTTAGAATGCACTTAACCTACTTGATAACCCCAAGGTCGATCTGTATAAGTGGATAAATGAGGGGTTCTAGGACTCAGTTATAATGCACTTAATAATATAGCCTACTTGATAACCCCAAGGACGATCTGTACAACTGGGTAAATGAGAGATTCTGGGACTCTGCCGTTTGAATGCACTTAATAATATAACCTATTTGATAAATCGCAGGATGATCTGTACACCTGGATAAATGAGAGGTTCTAGGACTCAGTTAGAATACACTTTATGATATAGCCTACTTGATAACACCAAGGACGATCTATACAACTGGGTAAATGAGGGGTTCTAGGACTCTGTTTGAATGCACTTAATAATATAACCTACCTGATAACTCCAAGGGCATAAGGCGTTTTAGGACTTCGTTTGATGCATTCAATAATATAACCTACTCGATAACTTCAAGAACGATCTGTACAACTGTAAGTAGGGGTTCTAGGACTCCGTAAGAATGCACTTAATATAGCAACCTACTTGATAAGTTAACTCCAAGTACGATATGCACAGCTGGGTAAATAAGGAGCACTTAATAATTTAACCTACTTGATAACTCCATCGACGATCTGAACAACTGGGTAAATGAGGGATTTTAGAACTTCGTTTGAATGCACTTAATAATACAACCTACTTGATAACTCCAAGGACGATCTGTACAACTGGGTAAATCAAAGGTTCTAGGACTCCATTGGAATGGACCTCACTAAGGACACGACACCACAGGTGAAGGCAATGGATAAATTGCCAGTTATAGACAGCCTGATGAGAATCCTGTGCGGAAACAGATGGCAAAGTTAGTACTGTTGGAAATGGAACAAGCACAAAACCTAAAATCAACCCAATTGCAACATGAAGTGATGTTCAACTAAAGGTTGAACTTTTGTAGACTAGGCAAAAAGTTAAAAAGTATTTACCTTCCGAAAGATTGCGCTGCCCAGTAATTTTCGGTGATCAAGTTTGTTAAGTAATTAAAAAATCCATTTTAAACGAATTGCAAAAATATCTATTTTCTGAATGAATGAGGAAAAAGTAGAAAATGTGTTGATCTGCTTCAATATACTACATCTAAAAATTTAAACTAAGTTAAATCTGACTTAACAAGACAAAAATCAAAGCAGATGCAGATGCAGTTTATAAACTACTTAGAGTATCCTTTTATTGTAAATAGTTTACCTGTAATTATCATATATTTTTTTATCAATGTAACTAGGATAAATAATCATTTTTTTCTCTATCGTTTTATGTAATTTTATAATTCCTGATGAGTTTTTACCGTGGATAAATAAAGTATTGTATTGTATTATATTTCTAAAATTATACATAGCGCCTCACTTAGCTGACTGACATACGCTCACAAAGATTACCTTTTTCTTTTGCATGATGGCATTTCTAAGGTGTATCGCCAGCTGCCTTATATAGGTGAAACCGTGTTGGTAGGTCATTGCAGGATCCAAACTGAACATCTCCACCAGGGAATTTTCCATGAATGTTATTAGTGGTTTGGTCTTGGGAGAAGTAAACTTACAGTTCTTGACAAAACCCATGTAAAGTTGCTGTGAATCAAGAACATTGTTGAAGGGTTTTCGTTTGAGCCTCAAGAACGCGAAAGAAGACAGAAAAAGAAAACATTCTATAGTAGATCAACAAGAAAGACAAAAGATGACATGCCATGCCAACAACCAGCCTGTCAGTTGCAAGCAGCGATCCACGACAAGTGGCGAAAATTTCTGCCAAAACACAGAACCTAGGGGCGTGCGTACAAATACCAGAGAGGAAGCACAAGCAGCAGAAGAAGAAGCAGCAGAAGAGGCAGCAGAAGAAGAAGCAGCAAAAGAAGAAGCAGCAGAAGAAGAAGCAGCAAAAGAAGAAGCAGCAAAAGAAGAAGCAGCAGAAGAAGAAGCAGCAAAAGAAGAAGCAGCAGAAGCAGCAGAAGCAGCAGAAGAAGCCGCAAAAGAAGAAGCGGCAAAAGAAAAAGCAGCAAAAGAAGAAACAGCAGAAGAAGAAGAAGAAGAAGAAGAAGAAGAAGAAGAAGCAGAAGAAGACGAAGAAAAAGAAGACGAAGAAAAAGAAGACGACGACGACGACGAAAAGAAGTGTAATCTCTTTTTCTTCTTTTGATGAAGGACCGAAAGTTCGAATAACAGCAAACACTAACAGATAAGCATATCTATAAATATTCTCTATATGATCTATATGATAAATGAGGAAAGATGATGCTACAAATAATCCTTATCTAGAAAAAACGAACCTTGATAGAGAACTCCAACAAAGAAGCAGGAATCATTGTAGTGAGTTTTGTGATGGCCAAAAAAGCCAGTACACGCACATGCTCTTCACCACCTCCCCACATGCGCACAAGTCTCTGAAAATTGTAAATAACATACATAAACTGGATATCCTGAAACACTGACTACGTAATTCGAAATGAAGGGGGAAAAGTGCTCCTTGCATGTAGCTTCAGGTATACCCACACAGGCTATAGTGTGGAGCTGATAAATTAATCTGTAACACTGCGCAAACCCTTACCAAATTTTTACCTTAGTAATAATAGAAAAAAATAGGTTGATACATTGTAGTGGGGAAATTGGTTAGCAAAAATTCTGTGTCGACAACTTTCGTCCACTTCGTTGCCTTATTATAAGAAGACCACTTTAACTTTTGGGATGAGAGCAACCACTGCTTTCCTTCTTTACATTTATAACAAGACGAGGAACAAAGTTTACCGAAATGAGTTTAATACTCTTTTCATAAAATCTCTGAGACAGCCATCATTTATGTAAAAGGTTTGACTGAGGTGGCTCTAACCTTAGTCTACATCAAAGTTATCAAACTGCCAGAAACCGGATTTATACGTTTTAAAGTTGTGAATGGGTATCCTTCCTTCTCTTAGTAAATTGGAAACAGGGGCCAGTGAATTTGTGGAATCAGTTTTATAATGCACACACAATGGAGATAACAAATTTTTAGGTTTCTATTTTGAGAGAACGGAATTTGCCTGTCAAAAAGCAAAAATTGCATGATATTACTGGTATGATCTTTGCCTTTTATTCAAATTCCCAACTCTTCCAAAACAATAGTAACTTGGAGATTTATCAATTGGTACTATTTTCACTTCAGTTTCTTGAGTTACACAAAAATTCTTAAATGCTTGCTTCTTAAAATCATCGTTGCAATGTGTTCCATTCTTTATTACGTCCACTTTAAAATCACAGCGAATCTGTGCAATCTGATTGGCTCAGAGCAGTGTGATGAATTCCTAAATTGCACTATTTTGAACATTAAATTGCATATTTTTTTTCTCTTTTTAACAAACCGACTCCTTGATAAATAAAAATGTCGATTTTTACCTTTTCTTGTTGTGTGATTTTAAACTGAATGTAATAATTAAGGTGGTAATTGAGCTTTGTGTCGTGCAATTTTGGTCTGAAATCATATTTGTGACTTCAAATCAATCTTGCGCTATGCACTCGTTTGAATTTAAAAACACGCATATGACTTCAAACCAAAGTACACTCCACTCAGTTCAACTACAATTATAATTTAAATGATTATAGTTGCAACATGTCACAATTTCAAAACAATAAGTACAAAAAAAGTCCCTGGCCTTGAAGTACCATTATATTGAGCTATAATCCAATATCACATTATCTAATTATCACAGGCATAACGAAAGAGACTGATTCTTTGTTTTCTAAAGTTTTCTGACGAAAAACCTACCTTGATAAGTGATCGGGCAACTTTGGGAAAACATGCATAGTAAGAACATAATTGTTGCACATGTCTCACGATCACACACAGCATGCTTGGGTTCACAAGAGTACGTAGCAACTGGAAATAAGAATGAATGTATAAGAATGTATAGAAGGAAGGAAGATATTTTAAATTCCTTAAATTTCATTGGTGTAGTTTTGGGATTTACACTTAAACCTTGCTGTTTATAATTCAACATGTCATTAAAGATCTTTCATGACAGACAAGTAAGTAGTGCTGTCTCGCCAATGCCAATGTCTGTTTGAAATAAAATGATTGACGGCAGTCTCTATAGATTTTTAAGAATAAACTGAAGCAGGGTTTTCTAGAAAGCAACTGGTTACAAAGTTTTAATAAATCTGTTTTGCAACTTCTCTTCTACTTTTTTTATGATATATGTTTGTAGTTGCGTGGTGTAACCGTCAGTTAATGTTAATGTTAAGAGGTTTGTCATGGACAGACGGTTATAGGACTGGACACTGCCTTATGGCAGAGCACACACACATAATTTTAAGCAGCTTTAAACCACGATATTGATATAACCAGATTCAAAGTATTAAAAGATTACTGCAGTTGTAATGAGATGCGGGAATACAGTTTCCTTCCTACCTGAAGCATGTCACTCAAGTACCATTTAACAGAAGACTTTACTTGAGACCATTTCTTGCTAGATGATGGCAATGCCCTTCAAAGTAATTTTGAGGTAAATAATTAAACAAACGTTTTCCTTTGTAAAAAATGGATTCAAGAATGAAATACAGTCAGTGTGTGGTGACAATACAAATGGCAAAGTTTTGTTGATAACTGGCGGTGTGGTTGGCACAGTGGTAAGATCTCTGCCTTCTAACCATAAGGTCTTGCCAAAGTTGACTCAGCTTTCCATTCTCCAAGGTCGGTAAAAAGAGTACCAGCTTCTGCTGGGGGCTAACCTGCAATGGATCAGTGCTCCATCCAGGGGGATTCAATGACTCTCATCTGCTTAACACTACAGAAAGCGGGGATGGGCACTGGCTCAAATGGGCCACTTAGGCTCGTAAATGGATTTAGCTAGCTTTATCTTTGTTGACAACACAGGGGTCGAAATGGTGGAACCCCATAATAAAGCATTGTATTGTATTATTGCAATCTGAAGGTCACACTGGTGGAAATTTGGATTAACACTGGATGATGTGTTTGGTTGTGATAATAGTGGTGGTAGGATGTTGATTCTGGTGGCAAGATCTAGTGGAAATCTGGACTAACACGGGATGTGTTTGGTGGTGACAGTGGCAGTAAGATGATGATTCTGGTGGCAAGATCTAGTGGAAATCTGGGCTAACACGGGATGATGTGCGTGGTTGGTGATAATAGCGGTGGTAGGATAAGGACTCGATCTGGGGGCCAGATCTAGTGGAAAACTGGACTAACACGGGATGATGTGTGTGTTTGGTGGTGATAGTGGTGGTAGGATGACGACTCGATCTGGTAGCAAGATCTAGAGGAAATCTGGACTAACACGGGATGATTTGCATGGTTGGTGATCAATAATAGCGGTGGTAGGATGACGACTCTGGTGACAAGGTCTGGAGAAAAACTGGACTATTATGGGATGATGTGTTTGGTGGTGATAGAGGTGGCAGGATGATGACTCTGGTGGCAAGATCTGGTGAAAATCAGGAATATTGTAAGATAAGGTTTGGCTAGATCTATAAACGTTTTTATGGTTATGACACTGGTGGTCATTTTTTGTAACATTTCTGGTTGTGGTGGGATGATGGAACTAGTGGAATGGTATGGGTGAAACACTAATGGCGATGTGGTGGTTGCATCTCTCAATATCGATATCAAAACACTGACAGATGTGTTTGGTGATGATATGGTAGTTCTACCATTACTAAATGTAAATTACTATAAATTTTTAAATGATAGCAATAGTTTATGAGTGATAACAGTGGCAGAAGTGATGAATAGGTGGCCATAGTCAGGAGTTTCAAAACAAAGCATAATGCGCCACAAGGGACGTATACTAGCCTTGTTTCCGATGTCTGTTTTTACGGCAGCTTACTCAGTAATTTCAGCTTTACTTCAAATAGTAAACACCAACATCACAAGACAACTGACTCCTTCTTTCATTTTACAACTCCAACTTCGAATCTTTTTTAAACCCCTGACAGTAGTTGAAATGTGTTAACACTGTTTACAGTTTAATTGTCAAACACAATGTTATGGTAATAACGTGGCACACAAACCTTTTCCCACGCTTGTTGTGTGATGTTCCAAGATGGTTTTGAAGCGTATTGCATGTGTACTTTAGACACAACTGAATAATTGCATTGAAAACTGAAAACATCAAAAATAAAGTGTTTAATTTATGAAGTACAGGGCTTGCCACTTGAAAATCTTTGGGGAGTAAAAATAGACTCGCCTAAACTATTTGAGGTAAACAATTTTCCCCGCTGAGAAAGGAGTTAAAAACAATTGGTAAATGATATTACTACACATCCCAAAGTTACTCTGTTATATTTCGTTTTCACACTCTTGATACAAAAGTAAATAACACAAATCTTAAAAGAGAAACAACAAAGAGTTACTACTGTATTCTCCAATAACAAGAATAATTCTTAGCAGATAGTTGAGTGGTCTATCGTTCTTCTCAGATCAATTTTGTGTGAGCAATTTATTGTTATTACTTACTGATCACCATTATTAATACTATTATTAGAGACTTAATTCAGAGGTGACTGCGCAATGCACTTTTTGATCAGTGCGCGCTTGACACACATACCTTACCATACAAGTTACTGTGCGATACAGTTCCTATGTCATAACCCAATTTTATCACCTTGCTCTCCATATGAGTTCCCATAGCTCAGTAGTAGAGCATCCGACTAGTGTATGGAATGTTGTGGGTTCGATTCCCATCAGGAGCTCATTTTTTTTACCAAGCTCTTTGTCTCTGCCTGTTTCATAAATGTTATTATTTGCTGATTACCCTTATTAATTCATCATTGCTTGCAAGGCAAACCCTGAAAATATTTAATGGAGTTCATGCATGTCTCACTACTGCTCGTGTATGAATTCTAAAATAAATGTTGTAACTGGCCAGGGTTCTCAGTACAAATTTCAGCAGGCAGCAGAAATTTATCAACAGGATACCATAATTTATTTCCACATGCACATTTTTGTAAGTCAAAGATAAATTTTACAGTCACTTTGTCTGAACACAAGGCGGAAATCTGCCGGTTGCTAGCTTCTAATGAGAACCCTGGACTGGCTGACAGTATCAAGCACTAAGTGACAAAATACAGTTTGATCTGAACAAGAACGAAGTGGACTCATATGACGCACAATGACAACAGATGAACTAGTTGTTGGCTATGTTAAGAAAATCATGTTACATGGACAATGATTCTGATGCATAACAAAAAAATAAACTAGTTTACGTCACAACTAGACCACTTTAAAGAAACAGATGAATTCTAACTGACCTGTGTTACCCTCCACTCTGTAGGTTAAAGGTTTTCCTGTTGCACTTTCATCTTCAGTCTCCAGAGCTCCATGAACAGCTGCCCTAAAAGCTTTGATCACTTGCTTTAGGGACTGAAGATTGTGTTTCTGTAAAACAGATATAAAAGGGAATCAAGTTGGCAAAGCAGCCATCATCACATCTTTCACCTATAAAATCCTGGACAGATTCCTCAACTCCACTTGTGGACTGAATTTTGTTGACCTTAATCTGACTCTAAGGTTTTTCTCTTCCTCCACCTCGATATAAACAACACCTGCTAACTACATATTTTGGAGATAATACTGGTACAAGGGACTACATGTCGTATTTTTTGTCTCCCTCAGACCCTTCCAAAACTGTTAGTTAATAAATAAACTCAGTTATGAACTTGTCAAAATGACCAGCATCAACTTCCATCTCAAACTGGACGGAGTCTTAACTGCCTTTTGACACCTTCTCCCCAACCACGGTTATAACTCCCAACAAAGGATGTCACTGGAATTTCCGAAAGTTGGTTCATATCTTTTTCGCCGGAAGGTGCTCCACTTCTTTCCAGCCAGATGGAAAATTAATAGGGATCCAGTGATTTTCGGATACAGATATTTTGTTCTCTTTTTCAACAAATTGGGAAGGAAAATGTATGTTCTATGTTTCACACTGAACAATACAAATGTCTAGACTAAACTATTACTAGATTTTCGCATTGTGAGCCTGTTGCAGTTGTTGCATTGACTGAGAGGGTTTGGGGTGGCACATTTCTCAATGAGTAGACTGGTGCACCTCTTCTCAATGAGTAGACTGATGCACCTCTTCTCAATGAGCAGACTGGTGCACCTTTTCTCAAAGATGTCAATGCCCTCACAGAATGTACTCCTCCAGGTTGCATAGCTTGGGCAGTACTAGTAATGTTCTTGTTAAGTTCATGTAAATACTTTTGATCCATCAGCAGGGCAGTTGATCAATGATATTGAAGAAAATAAATGATAACTCAGCTCATTTGTTTAATTAACATCATGAAATAGTCTGTATTACAATCTCTACTAGATGGCTAGAACATTCTAAGTGATTTATGTTCAATAAATATCACAAATTGTAAGACCTATAAACAACTCTTGATTCCTGAACATTCCATCACTAGTTAGCAATCTAGGATGTTCTTTCAATGTCATGCCATTTTCTTAATCACATCATCTCGTTACGATACTCTTCAAGCTATCAAGGCTGATACCACATCTGCTAAGATTGTCACTTTGAGGCTGTCCTTCTCAATCTCAGTCTGCCTAATGATCTGTTTACCATGATCTAATTGATTGAACAGGATTGTTTTTGGAATTCTGTATACAGGACGGAGGATTAAATGACACAAGCTCTTCTAATGATACTGAATATCAGGAAGGTACAAACCAACCTCTAAACCAGCCTTCCACTTTTTTACCATTGCCATGGTAACTAGTTTGCCTTGTTTTTTGTCAGCAGTTTGCATACGTTCATCTTCTGCTTCATCCTGTTCCATATCTTCAGATTCATGTACCTGGTCAGTGAATGGAAGAAGAATGAGATAAATTGTTAATGAATCCCCCTGTCTCAGTTTTATAAAAGCTATTACAAGGGTCCATACATGGCGTGGTTGGTGTAACGGTAAAATCTCTGCCTTCAAACCACAAGGTCCTGTGTTCAAATCCTGGTTCAGCTAAGTGTTGAACATTTGTGTGACCTTCTTTTCTGCCAAAGTTAACTCAGTTTTCCATTCTTACAAGGTCAGTAAAATGAGTACTAGCTTTTGCTGAGGGCTAACCTGCAGCAGATTATTTAGTTTCCCATTCAGAGGGAAATCCTGGAATCAATGACTCTCTTCCGCTTCACACTACAGAAACCAGAGAAAAGCACTGCCTCCAATGGGCCACTTATGCTCATAAAATGATTTAGCTAACTAGCAGGAATACGATTTTCGTCTTTGAGTGTTGAAGAGATCTCTCACGAATGAAAGCATTAAATGAGTGATAAATTTTAAATACAGAAAGATGGAATTCATATCTCCTAACTCCCATGTAATATATTTTAATTGAGTATTATACCAATGTCAACGAAAAAAAAGGAATTGCTTTAAAACAGCTGCCTTTTGCATGTGTGAAATAAACACATTCTTTATATGCCTGAGTATTAAAAGCAGACAGATTGTTGCCAAGACTGTTAGTATTTAGATCACATAAGAAATACCTGTACCTGTTACAAGTGTTTCAAAAGATTTGTGAACCCAATTCCCAGGGATAAAGAAAGATTTTAAAGTGACTTCACTTATTAAATCAGATTTTTGGAATAAAAACTTGCACTTGCATACGTCCTATTACAGAATATTGTTGCCAGGCTTTCCATGACTCCTTACCTAATTATCTGTCAGATGAAC
>JAOCNB020130910.1:0-18600 GCA_026546465.2 Palythoa caribaeorum | reverse complement strand
AATGCCTTGTCATGATCATTCAGTTAGAACTCGAACTCTGTTTTAAATGCTAAGTCTTCATATTTTTACGAATTTTTACCCTTTATAGCTTTAGAAAAGGGATTTACTTTTAAAAACATAACTATTTTGAATCGTGCAGTTCGTTTTGTTTTTAAAAGCGTTTTGTTATTAGTTGTGAAGTTTAGCTCCGCGTCGGTGGTGTGACTTAAAAAATGCCGCTGTTTGTTTGACTTATTCACACATTTTGCTACAAGAACTTCAAGGAATCAAAGGTTTTGCTAGCACAGCAACGCATTTTCGTTGATATTTACTGAAGAAAAACGCTTGAAAAGTACACCACTGTCGAGAAAATAAAGAAAGAGAACATCAACATGTATCTACTAGCGACTGAATCTTGTCACGTGCACCCTGAATACGATAAACAACACGAAAAACGCTGCAAAAATATGGTGTTTGTTTTCACAGGAAACACGAAGTTTGTGTTTATACAATGAAGGCTGCAATATTTTAAAATTTGAAGCATGGAGAGTTTTGAAACAAACAAAATTTGATATTTTAAAACAGAGGTAAGTCGTTTGGCAAGTTAGTAGCTCGATACTTTTATTGCCAAAGTTGCATACCAAAACTAGACTTTCGAACGTTAATAATCTTAGTGAGATTTTGAAGTAACGTGTATCGTGTTGAGCAAAGATTGTCTTGAAAGTGAACTGGCTCAAGTGGCTGGTATTTTTACATGCACGAAAACACGATTCATTTCTTTTATTTTATATTTCACTCTCTAAACGTTCATTTCTAATTAAGTTACACTTGAATCGCTTTGCTATGCAGATTGAGCCTGTGATCATATACTATTAAATATTATGTATTCTAATTTAAGCACTTTATTCTTCTATACCGTCTTTTCCTTTGTATTACCATCATCTTTTTGGTGTCTTTTTGGACAATACCTGCCGTCTTTTGATCATCTTTTAGGACAATACCTGCCGTCTTTTGATCGTCTTTTTCACACCAAAAAGACGCCGTCTTTTAGCGTCTTTTTTATTTTACATTTACACCAAAATCGCATGCAGGGTCACAATTTATAGGGGAGTGCTTTGTATGGGACCTTGCATCCTGTTTGTACCTGCCCTTTTGGACTTCATATTAATAGCTACTTTATTGATTGTTGGTGTACTGTTTGTTTTTTGAAACTCAAACCCAATAAAAGCTAAATCCTATTACAAGCCTAAGTGGTTTTGGTAGTGTTAAACAGATAAGAGTCTTTGACTTCCCCCTGAAAGGGACACTAATTCATCACAGGGTAACCCCCAGCAGAAGCTGGTACTCATTTTACCGACCTCGGGTGAATGGAAAGCTGAGTCAACTTTGGCAGAAAAGAAAGTCACACAAATGTTTGACACTCGGCTGAGCCGGGGTTTGAACCTAGGACCTTGTGGTTAGAAGGCAGAGTTCTTGCCACTGTGCCAACCATGCCGCCAATAAAGCTGTCAAAAAATTAAAATCTTAGCAATACACAAAACTGACTTTTTATAATTATATCTTCCTATTCAGAATATAGAAAAGTTCTGTAGAGTCGACGTTGGATACTCTGGCATAAGAGACGTGACCACCTCCTCAGTAAGCCATGATGACGTCCAGCAAAGTTTCTTCCTTGCGGAAACCCTAAAATACTTGTATTTGTTATTTTCTGATGATACACTAATACCTCTTGACAAGTGGGTACTAAACACAGAGGCCCACCCTTTACCAGTTATTGGAAAAGCGGAGTTGCAGGCGTAGTAATTAAATAAAATATAGATAGGTATTATTGATAAACTAATTATTATCTTAAAGGGCAAGTTCTGGACTAAAAGTGAATTTTTGCCACTGTATACATTAATAGTTTTGCCCTACAATGAAATCCACTTTTTAACAGGGTTTTTAAGCAATAAAAAGTGTGACAGTCATGAAAGTCATGCATGAGCAAAAGCCCACATTTAATTTTCATTAATGATGATGTCACCAGCAGAGACAACCTAAAATGAATAGTGAGTGGATTATAGTGAAAGGAGCAGCTCGGAGGAATCAATGTTGATGCTCTGAACAATATATAAATAGTCCAGAATCTGTTGTTTGGGTTGATTTGTTTTCCAAGAAAGTTCTGCACAAGTGATTTCACAGAGAGCGACATTTCAAACTGCCTGTTTCACTTCTGTTTCATGATTGTGAACTTTGAGCATCCATTTGCAAAAATTTTCATCGCTTTTTATTTTGTAGGTCATGAATACATTTCCTTAACAGAAAAAAACAAATACTCAGAACTTGCTCTTTAATGTTAAACTGTCAAGAGAATTGGTATTTTTTCAAGTGTTTAGCAACTCACAGAATGATGTGAATTGGCAAAATCTGTGAGTTCTAAGTGTGACATATTTATGACATTTTTACAAGATACAGCTCTCTGGTGTATAATGCATTAATTGAAACCATCAGTTTTCAATTCATTTGTTGATTGCAGTCATATACACATGCACTTTGCACTAAGTCATCCGAGCACTGAGTTGATCAAAAACTAAACAAGCACAGATTCCAATGTAATGTTCTTTGTGCTTCAAACTCTTCAGGAACTGATTTGGGATGCAATTTAGTATTGATACAGCTTTGTTTCCTTAGAAAATGTATTTTGAACACTCGTTAGGTTTTTTGAACAACCTGCAGTGCAGGTAAACATTTTCAGATGTGAGACATAGCCAACAACAAACGTTTGTAACTCATTTGCTTAAAGCTCTTCCTTCTCGGCCTTAATTGTCGAGTTAGCACTAGTACTGTCCAGTCAAAATCTGCCTATAAAGACAAGATAAAACTACGCTCATGCTTTGTGCTAGTCCTAGAAAACTCCTTACGTACAATTTTTATTCTTTTTTTCAAGAGTGCTTGAAAAGCTCCAAAATTTTAGAAATTCAGCTCAGACTCCTCCAGTTTTATAATTCAATTTAAACACTCAGCTCACACTTCTTTGTATGAAAAGGGAGTCAGATTTTTTACTCGTGACTATGTAGACATCAGGTTAGAATTTACCCCCAATTCCAAAAAAAAAAAAGAAAAAGAATGACCAATAAACTATACCACTCAGTGTCAACTGTATAAAGTTCTACACTTTTTAATAATTAAATTAATTCTTCATAAAATTTCGACTATTTCAAAAATTAATTCTTGGCATTTTACTCTTGGAATACAAGCAGGCATAAAAACCATATAATTTTATCTTGGTATAAAAACTTCAGTAAATGATAATTTAGGGTACATATGGTATTGTATTTACAGAAAACTTGTAGAAGCTGGGAACATTTCGTAGATTGGGCAGAGTTCTAATCGAGTTTTATAACAGCCATGTAACAGTTTGTAAACTTAGAATTCCTGGCTACTATATTACATCAGATGAAGGCAGCTGCCTGTAGTCACTGTAAAAAAAATTGACTAAAAAATTAAAATGAGTATTTCAAAATAAATTATGGCCACCAGTTGATATATGTTGGTGGCTTAATTGTTGAAGATTGTAATGAGAACCAAAGGCATTAAAAAAAAGTTTTGAATTATGTATTTTTTGTCAATTTTGGATATTACGCTACCAGCCATGTACATTGCAGCAGTACCACTGTGAGTCATGTTGTTTATTAATTGGAGTTTATAAATATGAGTTGTTTTTTAAGCAAAATGAACTAAAAAATATTATTGAAGCGGTCTGCCTAAGTGTAAAGTAAAACCATGAACCAGGTTTCATTTACAATAGTAAGAAGTAATTTAGCTACAATCTGTACCAGTTAACTGTTCTGATTAGATTTAGTGTTAATTATGAAAGGTTCTTTGTCAATTTTGACATCAAAGCATAGTAATAAAAATAATAATTATAATAATAATAATAAAAAACAACAGCCAACTAAATACTATAAATTACAATAAAATAGGATAACAAAAAAGGAAATTTTTTTTTTACCATTCATAATTTATAGAGTTGACTGGTTAGAAATCAATCAAACATTTTCGCATCCTTCTGTCTTACAAGACAATGGAAAGTATGTACATAAAAATTGTGATCATATGACCAACATAAAACAAAGCAAAGTTAATGTGATTGTAACTTCTGCTTTAAGGTGTGTTTAGTAAAAGTAATTAAGTTCAGATAGAACCAGTTGTGATTAGATTTTAGTTTTGTTCTTTAAGTATTTCGTGGCAAAATAACAAATATTCAGCGCGCTTTTTTTTTTTTTTTTTTTTTACAACCCTCATTTGAGTAAGAACTAGAACCGAGAAAACAGCGTTTCAACGATAAACCGTGTAAGCTTCCTGACTGCCGGTAAAAAATATTCATTTTGCATTTACTCACAAACGAAATTGTCTATTGAAAAAAATTTCATTCAAAACATCTTTCTCAATAAAACAACAAAATTTGCTTTTTCAATTTACAGGTTTTTTTTTCACATTTCAACCTGTTGAGTAACTGTATGGCGGGATTAAAGTCACATTTTAGACAGTTGATACAGAAAAGCGAAGGAGGATTTGAAAAGAAAAGGTTTGAGGACGGATGCCAAACTGTCGCTCCTAGCACATGCTTTGGCTATCCGTCCCTTAAATATATATAAGCTCAAAAACAATTGTCAATCGTCCCACTGAGATACGTACTCATATGTCTCGGAATTTGACAAAAATGACGAGTTTGATATAATAATCCCCTCTTCAGTGTTACAATTGTTTATGGGAAGCGCTTGGGTTAAGTCAGCCGAAGTATTGGCAGATGACAACTAGAATAACAACCACGGTCAGTTTATTTGTCAACCAGTCAGTTTATTCATCAACATCATATCGCTTCATAAACCACACTTTAAAACAGAACGTGAGTAAGGGTCCGAGTAAGAAATACCCAGCCTCCAGTTGTTCTGCATGCGACGTTTAATTTTTTCCACACCACAAATCACAATGTTTAGATTAGTCAAACTGTGTACAACATATTTTTGAAATTAAATATACTGATGAAACTTTGTTTCAAATCAATGTTTATTTTCTGTTACAATAATTTAATATCTAATCGTGATACTCCAAAAGAAAAGCTCAGAAAACCCGATTTTCTATGTTCCTGCATGGGATTATGAGGTGAGAGCCAGTCAGGACTCAGTGGCCATACACGATCTACTTCTGAAGCTCTTTTCCTTGCATGGTTTTGGAGAAGTTCTCTTTTTAGGGGAGATCTTTACAATATCTGGTAGAATAAAACATTTTGATGTTCCATCTCTTCTTGTGTTGTTCCTTTTTTCCAATCTATCCTCATTTTTCAGTCTACAAAACGTTTGGAAGGGCGTCTCAGGACGGTACTTTGACGGGAGAACTGGTTTGTTGTAGAGTCTGACGTTGAAACCCGTAGCTGCTCTTTGGTCCGCATCGTGTTTCCTGCCTTCTTTCGTTTTCTCAGTCGCTTTGTGACTTGGTTTGCTTTTCAAAGGAAAACCTTTTCGTGTTAAGTGAATGCGATGTCTAGAAAGTGTTTCTTCATACCGTTTAGGTAGATCTCGAAAGTTACACGTGCTTTCCTGGGGAGGCAGCTGTGGATTTGGCGATAGTCCGAGGCACTCTAAAGCCGAATCAGACAGAGATGATGCCCGGCCCCTGACACATTTTGTTCCCTTTTTCATTATTGCTGGTTTTCATCAAAAAAGGAAATCGGAATTAGTTTCAATGCTAACTTTTTTCAACGCTAACTTTTTTGCCCATGCTTTAAGTTTAACAGAGCTCGTTCTGTTGCTGCACTATGCAAACTTATTCAGCTCAACTGATGCAAATTGATCTCCACTCTGTCCACTTGTTTCCGAATTGAGCAGCAGAAGAGAGTGATGTTTGGTTTTGGCATAGATATTAAACCAAAAGACATTAGATGAGAAAGCTGGTTAGTTTTGTCTATACCGGGTCACTCTAATCAAAGTCACTTTTAAGGACAAATAAAAGGTTGAGCCTCACAACTCAGTTTCAGCGCGTCAGTTTACACACGAGACGTTTTGTTGTTTGCAAGTTGTAAAGAAATAGACTACTAAGAAATTAGAAATATACTTCTTATCGTAGTTTATGATATTGGTTTTGAAGATTGTGTTCAGTCTTGAACTAATTTGTAACAACTAAACAAACGGTTTGTGAACGCTAATTACTCTTGGAGCCTGCATGACTGAGTGAGTTGATATTGAATAGCCGTTATTTGCAAATAAAACTTGGAGAAAGTTAGAAAACAATACTGTTCCACAGCTATTAACACGGGCTTTTTAGCCAGTCGATTAACAAAATACTGGTCAGAGCCCGTATGCGGCTTCCCTCCACACGTAAACAGGGTATTCGGGTACCGAAACCTGAGGTTTTTGAAAACGGTCTACAGACTGTAGATTTATAAAACCGGGTATTTATCGGATCATTGTGGACAGAAGAAACCGAACTTTCAAAAACGATGACGTCAAATGTAGCTTCCGGTCTATTTCGCGGCTATTTAGCATTTGGTAGCCATTGGGAGCGCACGTGGACGCATGTTTGTAGGTGAAACCGAGCGTATTCGAATTGTTTTCGTGTATATGTGTGGGCAGACGAAAACGATTCGAAAACGCTACTTGTGGACTAGGGTTTTTTGCAGAAACGGAGCAAAAAATATTTGTTTTTGGAAATATCCAAATACCATACATGTGGACGGGGCCTTAGTTTCCGGCTATCAACGACTTCTGGATAAAACCCCTGATTATAATGATAATCACACACCCGCGATACTTTTTTTTCTCCACATCTAGACATCTAATAAAGCTGAACATTTATTTGTAATCTTGCTGTCTGACAAAACGCTACAATCAAACTATGGAGGAATCGAAGGTGTAGGCTGTGAGATATGATACTGAATATTTGAGTTTTTCACATGAATGCGTGACGAATATTCGTGCGAAAAATACTTTTTACTTTTTTCAAAGCCTAAACCAAACCGCAATGAATAATTTTCACTACACTTCAAACTTTTTGTGCACACATATAAATATCGATAAGCAGTCCTCAAACTTGTTACTGCGTTTCAAAACTCCAGCGGCAGAGTGGATTACATCATACTCGCGTCTGTGGTGATCCGTGCACGGTGAACTATATCAGTTCCACCCTTTGATTTTTAAAAATAACACTTCTTTTCTGGAGAAATCTTCAAAATCTCTGATAAACAATACGTTTATCTCTTCCAGTACTGTTCCTCTGCCGCAACGTTAACGTATCCGATTTTTTTAATCAAATTTTTTCAAAGGCGTCGATCAGTTCGCGACGGTAACTTTTAGGTGAGCAATGATTTGGTGTCTAGCTACACTCTAATCTCGAACGAACTCCTAAGCACTCGTATATTGTTGGTTTATTTCTTGGTTTCCATCGCTAGTTTAAAACCAAATTGTTTTTGCTATTTGAAACTCCGTTTTGTTTGCATACGGCACTTGATAGGTTCAGGGGGCTTTTTTGCAGAGAGATATAATTTTGTTTTACCGGTTAGTTCTTCGCCGAAAGTACATAATCTCAGTATGGTGTTTGCAAATCTTTCTCTATCTATGATCTTAATTTAAAAAGAATAGTTCCCAACGTTCTTTTACTCTCATACAGAATACTGTTTTTGTTGTCATGTAGGTTTCAACGAAAACAAAAAAAAAAACACTTTTATTCTCTAGTATACGTAAATGCATGGTAGTTAAATATATTGGATGCTGTTAATTTATTTATTTAAGCACTTAATTGAATGTCTTAATTTATGTTTGAAAACTTTGAAAACCTTTCAACCGAAGAAAATAGCGATCGGTATACCTTCAATGTTTTGTAAACAAACTATACAACAGTCCAACGACAATCGACGGCAGATCCTTTCTCGTAGAATATCAAACAGTTCCGAACATTCTTGCGAGTTCCGGAAGCCTCATTGTTGATTGCGGCGGTATGTTCAGGCGATGGTGGCGGCCCATCAACTGCTCCGACTCTTTTCTTTCGTTGTAAAAAAATTCTCTTTCCCAGAGAAATCTTCATAATCTCCGGTAGAATTTTACCTTCATCTTTTCCAGTGTTGCTCTTTTGTCGCGTATCGAGTTTCTTGTTACCATATTTTTGGAAGGCAGCTGTTTCATGACGGTTTTTTAAGTACAACAGCGGTTTATTGTACAGTCTATAGTTACATTTAGAACCACTTTCTAAGTCCTTATCCATTTGGTTTGTTTTAACCGGTTTCTCTGTCGGTTTAAAATCCAATTTTCTCTCCTTTAGAGGAAAGGCTTTTCTCGTCAGTTGAATTCTATGTCTAGCAAGAGTTTCTTCAAAGCGCTTGGGCAGATCTCGGTAACAACAAATACTCTGCGGACGAGGCGGATGTGGGCTTGAAGCCGGCAGTCCAAGGTTATCTAACCTCGATACTGATAGAGATGATGTATTTTGAGCAGTTGCTGGAGATAAAAGTCTATTCCCTCTGTATTGTAAGTCCCATCTGAGATTGTTTGCTGTCTTTTTCATTTTTGTTTTACGTAAATCAGATGTTCTTCACAACTGTGTTTATTCCCACGTGATTAACTTGTTCGTGCCTTACCTGACCTTAATTTCCTTGCTGCAACTTGGTCACTTTGGCAAACTGACAATTAAAACAACGACAAAAAACTCTCTCCACCCAGTTCTCTAACATCAATAAAAAAGGAACCAATGATGGCCCAACTTAGAACAGATGACCACAGAATTTTAAATGAGGAAGAGGCTGCAGCCGCTTTATCAGTTGATGTGAACTTTAAAATCTTTTCAAAGTACAAATATATCAACTCACCGTCTATACCGACCCTCACTAGTTTCCTGTTAAGACAACGTTCTACTCGGTAATTTATCGTAGTTAAATATATTGGTTGTTGCTTCCTTATTCAAGATTTTAATGGACTGGCTGAACATTAATTAGCAAGATAGAAGCCGCTAAATACGTGTGGCCGATGAACGCGTTACCTGAAGGTTTGCTCATCACTTAACCTTTCCCGGCCAGTGGCGCACAGTTTGATTACATTCTTACGATTTACTTCTGACGAGTAACTCAAGTTACATTTTACATTTTGAGAAGGTCAAATACATTATTGTTGTTTAAACGACAACTGTTTTCCGTGTTAGAGTGGCATACAAAATAGCCATTGTCTGAAACCAGCAAAAACGACCACAGTTGATTACCGCAAATTAAAAGTCGAAAAAGCAAGTTGCCGGCAGTAGCAGTACAAGGCATTTCATTCCAATTTTCCGATACGACTGTATAACGTATTAGTTGGTTTCTTCGCAAACTTGCACGTCAGTTCAAAGAATCGTTTTATTCTGCAGCACTATTATCTGGGCGGTAGACACAGATCACCCTGTGGATTTTTCTGTTCCATGGTAGACCGCAGTAACATATCATGTATGTAACAAAGGCAAATACAGAAACAATAGGTGAAAATCTTATACTAGTGTACGAATTACTGAGGAATGAGGGCAGGAATTAATTCAGGGAGATTCGAACCCTTGACTTCTGCGCTGCCGGTACGATTATCCAGCGGTTGCCTACGAAGTTTATTTGTTTTTGGGCGCAGAAAGTTAACAATCAGTTATTATATTTGGGCTTAACGTTACCAAAATGTTTTTAAAAATGGCCAGGATTCTGTATTGCAGTTTTTTGAAATGCGAACATTATTATCGCGGTGTTAATTCACACATTTACTCCTAACCGCAAGACAAAACGCTTTGAACCACTTGAAAAACTACAAAAGGACAGGGTCTGGGTTCTGAAACAATCCCATAAAGCAATGCAACAAATGATTTTCCTTATTGTATTCGGTTTACAGAAACTGAATATAAAACACGCAAATATCGTGTGCACCAACTCAATCATAAACTGGGGAGAGTATCAGGTTGTTTAAAAGCTCAACAACGCCGTTGTTTTGTGGGATTGGTGGTTACGGAAGTATGGGTCCCTAGAACCCAATATTCACCAAAACTTAATATTTTCAGAAACAACTATTATATTTCAACTACCCACTACGAAACATTACCACGACACTGTTGTTGGACTCTATTGTTACCATGGCAACAGATCTAGATTCTATAATGTGTCTCAAAAAGGGCCTCTCCCGGTGGCAAAAATGTAGCCCTTTAAATAAGCTTAGGCCCTGTTTATATGATCCCGGGTAAAAGGGTTGTCCCTTCCAGCCGAGACAACTCGACCTGCAGTTTATATGAGGTTTTGAACCTGGGACAACTTTGTCCTGTTTTTACAGGGAAAGTACTGACCCGGGACGAGCTATTAGAGCGTGGAAAATTTTGAGCATAATCACAGTATTAAAATGGCTTCCAGACCCGAGTTGTCCCAGGCAGAAGGGACAAACTGTTCATATGAAGGAAGTTATCTCGGGTTGAAGGGATAACTCTACCTCGGCTAGACGAGTTATCTCTGCCACCCGAGACAACTCTTCGTCCCGTTCTTTTTCCATATAAACTGGCCTATGAAGATCAGGAATTATTTTTTACAAATAGTATTTATGAACTTGAAGTAGTGTTGATAAATGAATTATCATCGCCGTAGGAATTTCAAAAAGCTGATGTTTTGAGCGTTAGCACTTCGTCTCTAATTTCAACAACAACAATTAGAAACCTCTTAATTTCTATCGGCAACTGATAAATTAAAATGACTAAGGTCATTCTATCGCCTTCGTCATTCTATCAGCCGATAAAAATTGAGAACTTGTAATCTAATTGTTAATTAGACCATGAAGAAGTAGTCAATGAGAATGCCGGATTTGTCCCACCTTCCCTTGTTTCTGTAAGAAACCTCCCCAAGTATTTGCTGAGGTGTTTTAGTGTTCTTAATAAGTTTGATTGAATCAATTTGCGCGAAAGTTTTCTTCTAATTTAGAACTCTACCTCTATTGTTATTCAAATACTCATCTTATTTTATGTTTTCAAACTTGATTGTTTACAAAGCCGACATGACTGCAGTACAGGCCACACTATACAGTTCAAGTAAGCGATGTATTCAATATTAGTAGAAACCTACTATGACAATCCTGCATTCTGCATTATGATCTGCTATTTCATCATGTTTTAATCGGACCAGTCCCCCACTGGGAACTCACGGGACTACGAGAGAAAGAGGGATAGCACAATTATTATTGTTATTGTCATGGTCATGGCCATGGTTATGGTTATGGCTATGGTTATGGTTATGGTTATGGCTATTATTATTATTATTATTATTATTATTATTATTATTATTATCATAGCAGCTGATAAACATATGGATGCTAAAATTGAGAAACATAGGGTGCACAGTGAAACTTATGCAGTCGGAAGGAACCATCAAAAACAACTGATGAATTAAATGATATGCGATAAGAGGTATAAATCTAATAAACAATTTAAAATATTAAAATTACATAGAATTCCTATACTATTCCCTCAGGGAAAGTAAGTGACGGTGGCTCACTATGTTGAGAGAACTGGAGATGGTAGCTTCTGCTTCCTTCTCAATACTTCATTGCTCCTGCTGCCAACGAACTTCTTCATTATTAGGTCTAGATCCTTTGACCATCCCCCTAGCACGTCAATGTTACATTGTTCAACGTCATATCCAGGGTTCTGCTTCATTAGTCCCAATCGCAAAGGCTCGTACTTAGCTATTTTCTCCACGGACTTCTTTTCCCGATGCTCTGTCTATGGACAGGACATCTCTACAGCCCATGCACACCTTTTCAGTCTTGTGGTCCACAAATCGAGCGTCCACTCTGCGTTGATGATAGTGTGTCCGCATAAACTAGGACATCCCAAAACGCTCTTGCCTCAGGTGACTCGTAGATTAGTTTGGGCACTGCAGGCGAATACCAAGGAGGAACTGTGTCAATTAGCCCCAGTTCTCTCGCCATAACGAATAAGACTGGCTTTCAGTGCTGGGTTTTGTCTCTCCAGGTATTTAGACTAAGCCAGCGCAGAGCGCCTAAATAGAACATGCGCAAGGGTCTCAGGAGATTTTCCACACATCCCACACGTGACGTCGCCTTTTGTTGTTCCTGTCTTGTGAACTGTGTACACCTTAGTATAGTGGGTGTAAGCCGTTGGTAGAGATCCATTACCCCACAGATGGTATGAGTAGGAGCGTATGTCCAGTCTCACAGCCAAGCAAAGCATTGACTTGGGGTTCTGTCCTGCCACCTAACTTGAGGAGCCATCCGTGCCTCCTCTTCTCATTGATCTTCTCTTTCAGCTTCTCCATATCAGCCTTCTTAAGATGTTCTTTTATTATTGGCCCAATGATCTCCGTCTCATGGTCGATGTTTCACGTATTCCAGAGACAACCTCATGCCCAGTTCCCCCGCGAACTTGTGCGTTTCTTTCATCAACGACGTCTGTCCCTTCTCTACCGCCTTCTCTTCGAATTGCTGCATGCCCTTACAGAGGGATATAGAACGTTAAATTCTACTGCAAAGTCTCCTAATTTCGGTAGGAGATTTGTTCTACATTCGGAGAACCATTCAGGGTACTCCTTGTCACTACTAGAGATCGTCATGAACGGCCACGCGACTCCGTTATGAGGGGCATGCGCACGCTTCCACCAGCAGTTAACGAGCCTGTCCGGTCCTGGGGCGATTCAGTTTCTCTTTTTAAGGAGAACCTTAACAGCCCTAGAAGTCACGTGGGCAGGTGGCACTCTCCTTTCAATAGCACCCTCCAAATCCTGAAACCATGCCACATCCTTGTTCCCAGTCCCTTGCGTCTCCCATAACTCTCTCCAAAACGAGTTTCCCTCCTCAAATCTTCAAACATATTCCCCTCTGTAATACCACTACTAGAGATCTTCCGGTACCTAGGGCGTGCCTCTTTCACATCACACAACGCAACAAACGTCTTGGGTAAATCTTGCCTCACCCTGCTTTTTCCCCCTGATGTAACAAGCCTTACGTTTACGCAACTGTGCCTTCTTTTTATCCATATAATTCACCAGCTCTGAAGACGAGATCTTTTTACCTTCCCTTCTAGGTTCCTTTTTGTTATCCCTCAGTCGCTCCCACTCTACTTTTGCGATTGATATTCTTTATGGCAACTCCGTCGAAACTTGTCACTGTGACCTTTACTGCCAATACTCTGTCCCGCATGTTCCTTTTTCTAGCCCTTGATCAATGAAAACGTGATCACAGTCGAGTAGAGAGCGCAGTTTGCAACCCAAATGTATCCAAACGGGTTTTCCGCCGGCGAGATTGCATATTTCCGCATCAGCTCTGTCACGGTACTAATAAAAAAATAATTATAGCATTTATATAGCGCCATATACACTAACTGCTCTATGGCACTTCACAATTCTACAATCAAAAATATCTTATAAAAATTATAGATAATATTTCCTAAAAAGAAACGTCTCTAATTTACATTTAAAAAGATTGATCGATCCACTATTCCTTATGTCGATGGGTAGGGCATTCTAGAGCTTTGGTGCTGCAACTGAAAATGCCCTAACCCCATAGGTCCTTTGATTGGGCCTAGAAATCGTCAGAAAACCCTGATCAACCGACCTTAGATTGCGACTAGGTTTCGAATTCTTCAAAAGACTGTTAATACTGATGCAGGAGCTAAATTATTAAGTGATTTATAAACTAATAATAAAATTTTAAAAATGTGACTCAAACTCGATAATAATGTTTAATAATACTACCTTTATTTTCCACACGTGTACGGAAGCATTTAGCCACAGACAAGGTTTAGACCCATCAATTCCAACTGTAATTATTCAAATGTGCTGAAACTCCTTTTCGATTAAATACCAAAGAAGCTTTTCATACATTTTGGGAGAAGCAACAAATCAACCATTTGAATTGCTGACGAGGATTAGCGAGTGATGCCATCAGCAACACTAATTTTGTTTCCTTACGTTTGTTACTGGAGGCAGAGCAAAGCAATTTTGTCTTTCTCCATCTACTCGATCCCCTTTATGGGTTCTCTCGCAAATTTGGTTCATGTCACGCGGGTAGAAAATCAGCTTAGGGCTTCCCTTGATTTCTGAGCACAGCTGAAAAAAAGACTAAATTCGCTAGAATTATTAGTTTTTTTTTTATCGTTCTCGACCTGGTTGTCTGTCTGACTGTCCCGATGCCAAACTTACTAAACTCGTTTCCGGGGTCATTTCGTTGTTTGGGTTCTCCTTGCACGAGAGGAATCCGGGCTCTATAGGCTCATTCGCGTTTTGTTTTTGCAGTGCAAAAAACAAAACAAACTCACTCCAAAATATTAGCTAAGCAATATCCTAACAATACAACTACAAACAATAACAACACTCGGCTTCACGAATGTTTTTTGTCAGTCTCCTGTTAGCCCTGGAACCTCTTAGGCATAATGTCCCCCTCAATAACGCAAACGAAACCTTGGCCCGAATCCACGAAATAGTGGTGCTATATTTCTCTCCTTTTTTATTTATAATAATATAATTAATAAAAATGATTGGTAGTTGCTATAAAAATGATAACGAGAAGCCATTCCATGTTTTAGAGTTAATATTTCGGCTGTCATTCGACAGCCATCTTCAGAATATGTTAAGTGATTTAATTAATGCTATTTTATCTAGTTCAACAGTGTCAAGGGAATTGATTGACCTTGCTCGTTCAGTGTTGGCTTTTGTTCTTTTATAAATAATGCTTCAGACAGCTTTCTTTTCTTATAATTATTAAGACCATCACTTAGAACTGAAAATTGCTCGATATTTACAGGCGGGTGTCCGGTTTCAATAGTTTCAATAGTTAGGTTTGTTGTTAATAAATTATTATTGTTATTAGTATTATTATCATTGTTGTTGTTGTTGCTATTATTATTATTATTATCGTTATTGTTCATTTTGTTATTGTTATTGTTATTGTTATTATTATTATCATCATTATTATTATTATTATTACTATTATTGCGGTTATACTCAAGGAGAGTGCTAGATGTCGAGCAGGGCTCATTCACGCCACTTGTATTCACAACAACTGGAGGGATAGGGAGGGAATGCCAGAGATGTCACTGCCGACTGGCCGAGCTGATAGGCGCCAAGAAAGGAGAGCAATACGCACAAACGATTTCATGGATCCGAGCGAGAATATCCTTTGCACTCCCTCGATCAGCTGTTTTATGTCTAAGAGGAACGAGAGTCAAACGACGGACACCACTCCATTTTAATAACTGTGAAATAGATATCGCAGCCGTAGAAGGAGCTATTTTATTTTAAATAGACAGATTGACTATTTTTAATTGAACTGAGAGATTTTTATATATCATCAAATTTTTAATGTACTCTTTATTACTATTATTACTATTGATGTAAATATTTTTAGATGAATTTGAAATAAAGTGTGTAGTGTTAAATTATTATTATTATTATTATGTTTATTATGTTTATTAGTCGAGAAAATAGTTTCACAACCGCATGAAACACCTGACGATGCCGTTGTTAGCTCACTACATCAGAGTGTGCGAAGAGAGAAAAACAAAGTGCTTCCAATAAAACTGAATGACATCAAGAACTCTCTTACTCTGAAGACACAACGCGCTGTTGAACTTCTTCTGAAAAGGTGCATCTAACTGGCTTAAGGTCATACTGATCGACGTAATGGGCTTCACTCTGAATAAGGACGAGTTTCAACACGCTCTAAAGCTCAGATATGACTGGGAAATCCCCAACGAGCCATCTATTTATGTGTGTGGCGATGTCTTTAATGTTGATCATGCCATGGTATGCAGGCGTGACGGGGTTCATAATACAGCGCCATAATGAGGGATCTTGAGGCAGACATGCATGGTCTGCAATGATGTCGAGATTGAGCCCGTCCCCCAGGAGCTCACGGGATAGTCGCTGCCAAGAGGAGATAACAGAGCTCTCGACACTCGCCGAGACATCCATGCCAGAGGTTTTTGGGAAAGACAAAGGTCAGAGTTATTTGATGTACGGGTATGAGACCTGGACCTCAAGCAGATGTATAAGCAGCACGAGAACGACAAGAACAGATTGCATACGCAAAGAGTGATGGACGATGAATAGGGAACATTTACACCATTAGTCTTTACAACAACAGGCGGCATGGGAGAAGAGTGTAAGAGATACCATAATAGGCTGGTAGAGCTAGTTGCAGCAAAGAAAGCAGAGGACTATGACACCACCGTCTCTTGGATACGTTCTAAAGTGTCCTTTACCATCCTAAGGTCGGTTCTACTCTGTCTTGAGTGTCAAGAACAGCTAAAAGAACAATTAGAAGTAATGCTCAAGAAGGGGACTTTGAATTAGATAGATACCTTGCTAAAATCTAGGTTCTATAATCTTTACACATACATTAATCTTCCAATCTTTTTTTAGCATTTTGATTGCTACGTTTTATTCAAACCTATTGTAACAATTATCCATGGATTTTACTGAACTGTTTGATATCTACTGATGCTACTATTTATTATTATTGTTATTATTACTATTATTATTATTATTATTATTATTATTATTATGTTTTACTTTATGCACTTTTTAATATTTTTAATGCTCTTATCATTTTTATATAACACCGAACTTTTAACATGATGATAACAATGATACGAACAAAAAATTAAGACATCTGCAGAACCATATCCATGTAAATGCTTATGGCACTTTACAGATTTCAAAACATCTAATATACTAAAAAATTAATCGCTGCTTATTTTTAGTCTCAATCTAAAACTAATTTTATTTCCCATATATGGCCATCCCCACCAAATAATGAAGTGACCACTCCTTTTAGGTTTAAGTTCAATTTTATTTAGCCATAATTTCACAAAATTTACATGAAACTGATATAAAAACAACATTGTATAAAGAGGCAAGAAAGCCTGCAAAGCAACTGAGTTTACTAAAATACAAGCCCCATGAGCAATAAAGGTTTTACAGATATTATATTTTACAATTATAATTAAAGCTATCATAATAACTTTAATTACGTCTCAAACCTTCTCTCTGTATAACTACTAGCCATACTCATTAATCGAGGAACGGAGAAAAACACCGATTAGTCACCTTCAGATCAGGCCACGTGCGAAGCCAAGGACTCGAATCCGCGTCGTAGAGGTCGGAGGTGTGAGAGCTAACCACTCCGTTCACCCGAGATGATGAAGGGGCATCCTCATTGAAATTCACTTATTTAACTAATTAATTCCTTTGAATGAATATTCATTACTTTGCGATAAAAACTATTTCACGTTCAAAAAGCAACGTGCCAGTATACTTTGGGGATTTTCGAAATTAACAATTTTGATATTAGTAACAATATCTCGAAAAAAACCTCAGAAGGTTCCAGGTCGTAATTGAAGGTGTTCAAGTCTTGATATCACGAAGTCGTGGCGTGGATTGGCTTTAGTTCAGGCGTTGGTGGTGGTCCGTCAACTATTCCAACTTTTCTCTTTTGTTTCTGTAAACAAATTCTCTCTTGCGGACAAATTTTTACAATCTCTGGTAGAATAAAAGTATTTGAACTTTCTTCTTCACTGCTGGCGTTCCTCCGTCCCACTTTCTTTCTGCCAAACTTTTTAAAGGACTCATTATTAGATCGAGAATATCCCGACACAAGAAATGGTTTACTGTAAAGTCCAAAGTTAACTCCCGAGGCACCTGTGAAGCCGTTTGTTGTTGTAAACTCGTCTACTTCGAGATCCAATTTTCTTTCCGCCAAAGGGAAAGCTTTTCTCGTTAGCTGAATTCGATGCCTTGCTAGAGTTGCTTCATATCGCTTGGGTAGATCGCGAAACTTGCATAAACTCTGTCGACGAGATGACCGAGGGCTTGCTGATAGGTATTCTAACGCCGAAACCGTTGAAGGTGGCTCGACATGATGAATATCCGGGAATAACTTTCCATTTTCATTGCCTGCTGCTTCCTTTTCCATTACTTGGTTGAAAACGAAAATTGAGATGAGGGTTTTGTCTCACCGCTTATTTCTTCTTTATGGCTTTGTCTGTCGCCGGTATACCAAGCTTATAGTTTACTTTTTGCATATTGGTCACTGACGCAAATACAAACAATTATCTCCCACTGAGAAATTTTTAAAAAAAAACACCCAGTTCCTTAACGGGTAACAGTAATAGTAGAATTTGCTATATTTGTTCATCTTTTGAGAAAAAAACTCCAACTTGTTTTAGGTGAAAATATTATCAGAACAAATACTGCGAAAAATCAAATGCTCCGAGACGGAGTCATTGGTTCTATTTCCAATCAAAGTATCCGATTTTTCCAGCATTTGTCCTTACAATATTTCCTCTAAAGACACATTAGAGTTATGAAAATGAACGATTAAGTTAGAAAAGTGTGGTTTGTATATTTAGTATATAATATTGTAAGTAATAATAATATGTATTATATAGCGCTCATTTATTTGCTCTCAGAACTTTTCAAAATATTAAAAACAAACAAAAATGACTCTAAAAGTAGGCTTACGAGGAAGAAGCTACAATAATTTCAGTTGGTTTGGCTCAGCATTTAACTGAACGTAATATTAGTTTTTTTTTCCAAATTATCTTTCACAACGCCGGCGGTGCAGGAGGAGGGGGGAAGGAATTAAGGAGGATGGG
>JAOCNB020130849.1:0-10706 GCA_026546465.2 Palythoa caribaeorum | reverse complement strand
CATATTATGTTATTTGTAAGAATTATGCGCGATTGTGCGGAAATTTGCAAATTATGCGATCGGATGCGATTATTGACTAATTATGTGGGATCACACCATCGCACAATATCAGAGGCCCTGAATTGTTCTACAAATGCTTGTTGGATATGAGGTCATTCATAGTGAACAAGTTGCGGAGCACTGAGTTGGCTATTTTCACCTCCTATCAAATGAAACATGAGTGGAATAATTGTTTAAATTATTAAATTTCATTCAATTCTGATCAGTTAGATACATAGAAATTATATCCAAATTTTAACAAATTCTATTTAACTGAAACAGAACAATAGCAAAATGATATTTCCATATAGGGTCATTTGATAAATGAATTCATAACTCTGATTGAGTTAACCAATCAGAATGCTAGAAATGTAATGTTCAAGGTTGAAAATTTAATAAAAATGAATTATCAAAAAATGTGCACCAGGAGCATAAGGTTTGTCATCTGTTGGTTAGCCACCTAGTGGTACAGTAACTCAACTGTGTTTTGCTTTCATCTTGCAGGCTCTACTGAGAATGCTGGACAATAGTGCAATAGAGGCAGATGATGTAAGGATAAATGTATTCACAGCAGTTTTTTTAAAATTCTTTTTAATTTTTGTTGTTACAAACTATTGGTGCAGTTAACCTTGCTATTCCTCAACTTTTGTCACCTACTTAATTTCTTATTGAAAATCCTGCTGACACTGTTTGTGAACATAGTGTAGATTTAAGGTATAGACAAATCTTTTGACTTTTCTTGTTCTGTCCGGAACTTTACTTACTTTCATAGAAAGTTTGAAATTTATTTTCTGTGGTCTTTGTCTTTTATAGATCAAACAATTAAAGGATGATATGGAATACTATTTGGATTACTGTCAAGTGAGTTTATTTGTCATGTTTGCTTTGTTTGAAAGCATTTTATCAATATAGCTATGAATGTTGTGTCATTACACATCGATTACTTACTTTCCCCTTTTCCTGCTGAGTATTTGAAAGTCACAGTCACAAAAGTTCAACTGCTTCTACTTCCAAGTTGAGAAAGTAATTACATGTAGTTTTAGGGCATTGGTATTTGTATATATTTTAGTAGGATGCACAATTGATCAGTTTCTACTTTATTCTTAATCCATACTTAGCTCCATTTATGTTGAGCACTCTAAGTGGCCTACAAAAGCCTTGAAATTATTATTATTATTATTATTATTATTATTTATATTTCAGCTTTATATGTATATATTAATATCAGGGATGTCAATTAGGGCCATAAAACCTGTTTAGGCAGAGCTGACGTGATGTTACAGGTGAAGATTTTCATTACAAATACAAAGAGTACAAATTACTTGAAGAAATGCTACGGATGACACCTTTAATGAAATGGCTGCTTAAAAACTTATTGACGTCCCTGAATATTGATATACATTTTAATTTTAGTATAGGTAATCACATGACTTCGAGTTCAATTTGGAAATAATTTGCACAAGTGGGTTTTTCAAAAACTATCAAAATTGCATGAGCCTGTAGGGTGAGTGCAATTTGAGCTTTTTGAAAAACACATGAGTCAGGCTGTCAGGCTTAGGTTTTGAAGGTGGTATCATTGGTAGTTTTTGTTCTACAAATATCAAGTGATCTTGATAATTATATTATTGGTCAGAGGGTGTCATCACTTGAGATCATGTGACTTGTTTCGACTTCAGTTGATCATGGATTGTTATAAAATAACACAGACAGTAGTATGCTTCATATATAATGTTGTCTTTCTCTTTGTTATGTCGGAAAATAATAATTTTATAAAAGAAATAAAGCATGTTTTCTGTGCCTTTATAGCCTGATGAAAACTTTGGCAAAGTTTGAGAGAATTGTCGAGCAGGTGGAAACCCTTGACTGTGTCGTGAGTTTTCACTGATCTGCTCTCAAATTCTCCCAAACGTTTGCATTGGTTTTCACAAGGTTATGAAGGCACAGAGAACAGGTTTTATTTCTAACTACAAACATATTCTTTTGTTTCAGTTTGTTATGTTTTACTGGTTTTAAATTATCCAATTTTTGATATTAAAAAGTCTTAAATTTGTTGAACACTGAGTTGCAGGAACGCTGCATCAAGTGGCTATTCATTTTGTTTGTCCTGAAATGTAGATTCAAAGAAGGTTTATTGCATCTAGAAATTCAGAATTCAGGAGTTTTTCCAAGTTTGATAACAGTCACTGTCTACTGAAAATATTGTTGTGAACAATGTATTCTGATACTGCTTCTGGACTAATTATCTTACAGGAACCCGATTTTCAAGAAAATGAATGCATGTATGATGATTTCGATTTGGATACAGATTTCAATGCAGGTATCAACTATTGTTAGTAATCTTCTAATCAACTGTTGTTAATAATCTTAAGTACTGCTAATTTTATTACGTGTATTTATCACCTTGTATACTGACTTTATGTTCCTTGCTCTGTAGTTAATGCATTGGCAACATCGCCCACAGATTATGATGAGGATTTAATGGCAAACCACATTCCTCAATCACCTGCTTCATCAGTGCCACCCAACTCGCCAGGCCCTTCAAGTTCAATAAAAGCTTTACCAGTGAGTCACATTATTTCTTTGTGAACTACATGATATGAGGTTTACCTCAAGTCTGGTAGTAATTAAGTATCAGGGCTTGAAACATTTTCCCAATCTCTCCCAGCCATGGGCTAGCAAGCATAAGAATTTACTAGCCCGGATGTCATATCAGCTAACGTTGCATAATTTTAATCTTTACAAAAGCATACACTTGTTCATGCCTAACAAAGCTCAGTACCATACTCCTATGGACATTAAAGCACTTCAAAACATAATTCCATGATAGTTGCAGCTGAAGTCATTTCTTGAATTTTGAAATTAGATTTTCCTGGCATATTTATCTCGCCCATTGATGTCAAATTGTGTTGTCATTTACTGATGGTTTCTGAGCTGTCAAGAAAAGTAACTGTAGCTTTAGACTTTTTGTAAATTTTCTTTGAGATATCATATGTTCAAATTTTTCCAAATATTTGCTAGCCCATCAGGCACAAATCATTTCAAAGTCTTGCTAGTAGATTTTTTGAGCACTGAGTATGACAAATACACAATCACCTGACACAAGGGTTTCAGCATGATTTAATGTTTGAGCTGGAAAAATTAATGTCTGGTGTCTTGTGATGATCATGTCTTCTCTTAGAAGTTTTGACATTCATAATTGATAAAATATTTTGAGCACAAAAAGCAGAATTCAACTTTGGTGTAAACCAATCTTGGAAGCAGAAAGATTTAATAATTTTTAGTATCACCCAACTAGTGAACTAATGCAAATCCTGCATTTTAGTTGGCTACACTGCTAGAGGACTATTAGTAATAATTAGTAATAATTAGTAATAGTATCAAGTAGCGCAATTTGCAGGTTTTTAAAACCTACTAAAACAATGGCAGCCACTTCGTGTTTTGTTTAAATATCGATGGATACTAGATAATTTAGATTTATAATATAATTTCATCCCAGTCTTTTCAATGTTTTGTCACTTTTTTTATTACAGAATAATTTACAAGCCAAATGAAATTTAGGCTGTCAGGCGAGAGGATAGCACTGAGTTCAAAGTTTGGCGCAATTAGAGTGATGCTTTCTTTCGGTTTATTCCCAAATAAACATTTCTTCAACTTGCATTTGCTAACTTTATTATTGCCTTTTCTGTCTGACTAGTTGGGTGATACTAAAAGAATTAGACTCTTCGCCCTCAATGGGCACTGGTCAATAGCCCATTCAGCTTCACCTTAGTGGACTAGGGGTCGAGTATTCTGGAAAGTGTTGATGAGAATGGAATAACCATTATAAAATCAATAAGTTGTGGTAAGAAATAGACATTGGAAACTAGGCTTGTAAAACGTTACTTGTGATGTGCAATGCCTTACTTTTAAACTGCTGATGACAGGCCTGTTTTGACTACTGAGGTCTCATCACTCATGACTTTTGTTGTCAAGTGTTTTGCCATAAATTTGTTAATTTAATACTGTGTAAATTCTCTCATATCAATTCAAGGAGTAGTCAATAAATTAAACAGTATTGATGGTGTTGTATTACAAATTTTTCCAAAGACATTTATTTTAATACAAGTGTTTTCTTTTAGCAAAATTCGCCAAGGAAAAACTCTACTAAGAATTCAGGATCAACCATTAATAGCATAGTTGAGTCAACACCTCCCCGAACAACAGTCAGTAGAACTAGCAGTAATTCTGGATCAAATTCTCAATCATCATCTTCAATAACAGGACTTTCGACATCAAAAACAAGTTAGTACTGTTTTATTACTTATTACTTTTATTTCATCTTTGTAATGTTAGTAATAGTGCTGCTTCTTCAGTCATTTTCTTAGACAAATGATTTACTGATGGTGATAGAATAAAAATTCATCTTCTCTCGCAAAAGTTGTGAAGTTTAGTGTGTACCTTAAAAAAATAATTGTCAGATTTGACACTAAATGAAGCTGCTATAAGTGGTTTGATTTTCATATTGTTTCAAAAAGGTTTCATTAGAACAGCTTAAAAGTGAATTTAGTATTAAATGTTAACATAAATTATTGCAAAATCCAAATATTAGCCCTTGGCTCAAATATAAGCCCCTGTTGACAGAGACAAATCCCCATCTGAATATAAGTCCCCCCTCCCCTCCCTTTCTAGTATTGCCTGAACGTGTAACTAGAGTTTTTATCAAAGTCCTTCTTGTTTAAATTTGGAAAACTGAAAATCCTGTTGCAATGTGATTTTAAATGTTTAAAATTTGAGTTCATCAGACAGTTTTAACTCCACTCAGAACATTAAACTTGTCAAAACCTACAATAGCTAATGGTTCATTGCCTGTTTTTGTATGCTAAGATTGTATATTAAGTAGCTCATTGAGAATGTTCAAAATAATACAAGCAAAACTTGTTTAAACACTTTTTCATTTCATCAACAGATAATCTGGTAAAAGCTGTGAAGTAAGTACTAAACCATTTTATTATTTTGGTTATAATCATTCGTAACATTTTAGGAATGTGAACTTGTTTCACCACTCCTTTTGTAAAGCTGACCTTTAATTGTCATTTCCCACAGCTCATTGCCGCTGACAAATTCATTAGAAAACCATGAAACAAGTAATGGTGAATCAACATCTAAATCACCACCAGTAACGCCTCCACCTCCGGTATCAGGGTATGCGGTTGCTGCAGGCTCACAACAGAACCATGTAGATGGCCCACTTGCACAGACGCAACTTTCACAACCAGGACTGTCACGAATGACCAATCATGTGACATTGTCGGCGGTAAGCTCGTTAACACATCAAACCTTGCCAGTTGGGAACTCTGCACCCTTGACCAATCATGTTCAAGGTACGAATATGTTTAGAATCAACTACTAGTACTAATATTAATTGCAGTAGCAACTATAGCATTACCAGCAGCAACAGCAACAGTAGTAGTAATAGTAGCAGTAGTAGCAGTGGTAACAGTAGCAGTAGTAGTAGCAGTACTTTAGTAGTAGTGGTAACAGTAGCAGTAGTAGTAGTAGTAGTAGTAGTAGTAGTAGTAGTAGTAGTAGTAGTAGTAGTAACAGTAGCATTAGTTGTAGTTCTAGTTGTAGTAGTAGAAGTAGTACTAAGTAGTAGTAGCAGCAGCAGTAGCAGCAGTAGTTGTAGTAGTAGCGTCAGCAGTAGTAGTAATAGTAATAATGATGAAATACATTTTTTTAGCGCCTATGCAAAACTGATCTCAGCACTTTAGTAGTATTGTAGTATTAGTAGTAGTAGTAACAGCAAGAGAAGCTATAGCAATAGCAATAGTAGTAGCAGTAGTGTTAGCAGTAGCAGTAGAAGTAGTAATAGCAATAGCAGTAGTAGTAGCAGCAGCAGAAGCAGTAGTAGTAGTAGCAGCAGCAGCAGCAGTAGCTGCAGCAGTAGCTATAGCAATAGCAGTAGCAATAGCATCAGAAGTAGTAGTGTAATGGTATAGTAGCATGTATACATCCACTGAAACTAAATTACTTGTTGTAAAAGTTGTACCATATATAGTTATACTTTTTCTCTGCCTTCAGATGGAAGTTTGTTATCAGATTACTCCAAGCTCTCATCTTCTGTTGCATCAATGTCTCTCACAACATCGTCCACATCGACCTCAACTCCACTTTCCCAGTCGCTATCCCAGCCTTCCTCAGCTCTACCATCAAGTGTTGGCAGTATTGTTGGCAGTATCTCTGCTTCATCTGGTATTGGTCAGTCATCTAGTAGTCCAGTGGCAACAACTAGTTTATCATCCTCACTCTCTACTAGCAGTTCGTCAGCAACTCAAAACTCAGCTCTTGGTATTGGTAGTTTAACTACAACAATAGGAGTGTCCCTGTCGTCCCCTATGTTCACAAATGCTAGTTCAGTACTTGCTCAGAAGCAGGCCACATCGTTTGGGGCTGCTGATACGTTAGCTACCTTATCATCCACCTCGTCCACGGTTAGTGGGCCACATCTTGTCAGTGGAACGTCTTCATCGCAGAGTCAAGTAAGTATGAAGAAACTTGGAAATTCGTTATTAGTTCCATTCCTAAAAGAGCATTTGAATTGTGATGCAGGGTTGAAGATATATTCTTAAAAAGCACATTGTGTGATTAATACTATTATAAGTAGTATTCTTATTGTTGTTTTTACATTCATTTGCACGGTATTTTTAAGTAATATACTTGACTGTGTGCAAATTGGCTAATAGTTTTTGTTTTTTGGACTGTCTCTGCAGCACTCACAGCGCTCATCTGACTCTTTGTCGACCTTAAAATCGATTGCCGCTCAAGTTGTTGCAACAGCAAATCTTGGTAACCCCATGTCCACACCCACAAACTACAGTACAGAGAGTGGAGGCAAGTAAAAGTTGATTACTTTGAGGAGGCAATACAATAAAAGTATATAGGGTTTGTACAGACCCTGGAATTTTTCCTGGCCCTGAAAAGTCCCAGAAATGTTTTATCTTAGCCCTCGAAAACACTGGACAACTACATTTGAAGAAATAATTTCACAGTCATAATCCATATTTTTTTATTGTTTGTAAATTTCAAACAACATCTGGCAATTCTTTGTATTTTTGATGAATTATAATTCGTAATATTTTAAGCAATGAACAGTGGAGGAGGCTAAAAAGATGGACTAAGCTTCGGAAAACAAAAATGAATAGCAAGCAAAGCATCGTGTCATTGTAATTTTTTATACCTTTGCAAACAAACCTGAAAATTGAAACTCTGAAGTTTTATAATAACTTATTGAAAATCCTTTTAATTAACTTGGCCAGACTAGCACGGACCTAGTGTTAAGTATATTTATTTCATGATCCTGTTTTGAATCTTAAACTGTGGGCTGCAGTTTTGGGCTTTCTAGACAATACATTGCACTTTTGTTAGCACGGTAAACATTTCCTTTAAAACCCGAAAAATGAGGTAAAGTAAAGTGATACATTTAGATAGCGCCTTTTCCATATATATACTCAAAGGAGATTTATAATCATTTACCCCCATCGGACTAGAAGCATATATAGGCATCTCTGGCTGCTGCTTCTAAGCGGTCCATGGTATGTTGGTACTCATTTTACCGATCCCGGAAGATGGAAAGCTGAGTGAACTTTAGCGGGAAAGAAGGTCACCCAAATATTTAACCCTCGACCAGGCCGGGGATCGAACCTGGGACCTCAGGATTGGGAGGCAGAGATCTTACCACTGTGCCAACCCCCTCCAGTATTGGTAAATTCTCCCAACCAAGCCCTATCATTTCCATATTAACAGTTTGGGAGAATTTTGCTTCATCTTAACTTCTACAGATTATTCTACTTGATCAATTCCTTATTTCTCATTACCAGTTATATTTTTTTGTTTGAGGTATGTAAGGAGAAGTTAGGTGTTGATAAATTGCCTGGGGATCAAAGGATTATCTTTAAATTTTAGCTTAATCCAAGGTTAAAGTTAACTAGTTTTTAAACAACCCAAACCTGGTGTTCAGTGATGGTTCAAATGTATCGTGTTGAAAGTTCAACTTTTCTGTTTCTACAGGATTGTACGATTCGAATTCCAGTCATTTAACGGAAGAGGGGAAAACAACCCTAGAAACCAACACTGCGCACCTTCAGCCATTGCTGGGTGTGGCGCCTTTAGGTCCTGTACCCTTGAATAAAGAGCGATGCTACCAACTTGCCATGTTAGAAGCAGCGTATCATCATCTACCTCTTCCGCAAGACTCTGAACGTGTCAGGTATGAAGTTTATTTTTAAGGTTGACTATTTTGAAACAACATCTTTACCTTCGTACTGTATCTCATTCTGTAAATTATTGAGGAGAAAAATATTGAGCTTAGCAAAAGGTTTAAGTATAGCTGTATTCGCAGAATGTATTGAGATAAGGGGTGTTTGTACTCCAGCATTTGGAATGGCTTTTGATTGATAGCTTTTTGTGGTTAGTCGTAGACTGGTCCATATATTCGAACGAGCAGACTCTGTGTACATACGTGTCTGTAGCAACATTGCTTTCTGGCCTTCGTAGACTCCGTATATGGCGACAACAGGTCATGTAAGATATAAAATGATGGCCACTATCCAAAACATGTTTTTGTAAATAATGGATATAAATAATGGCAAATAAAAACCTTAAAACCTTGAACCTTGAGTCAATTGTTGTGAAGGAGCGAAGATTATTTTATGTTGTCAATATTTACACGTAAAACTAAGGTAATTTTAATGTAAATTACAACTAAATAGATGTTTTTATATTCTGCAGACCATCCCTGCCACGTAATCCTTACCCGACACCACCATATCACCATCAACACCCACCGCCGCACGTTGACTCGATCGAATTCTTCCAGCGTCTTTCAACAGAAGCACTCTTTTTTATTTTCTATTACCAAGAGGTAAGTAATCACGACTGTCATTGGTTGCTGGAATATGTCCACGTACAATATGCGTACAAAGTCAGGTTGGCGTTGTGGTGTAGTGGTCATCATTCACGCCTCCCACCTACACAATCTGGGATCAATTCATGTGCTCTGCACGTGGACTGAGGTTTGTTGACTGTCAGTCTGACTCCGAGGGTTTTTCTCCCTCAGTTAAATTGGCCGCGATAGGTTATTTTAGCATAGAAGAGGCTAATAAACAGTAGCTATTACTATTATAGCAGAATAACTATCACTAAAAATATGACTTAGGTAAAATTCATCAGGATCAGTTACCAAACACACAAACCCATACACGCACACAAGGCTAGTTCGCTTTAGGCTTGGAGTACATTTTGTATAAAGGTTTCCAGGGATCATCACATTTCTTGTTTTTCCGTTTTTCACAATCTGCCCTAGGCATCGACTCGATATGTAGCCCTTATAAGGATACTTGATATGGTGAAGGTGAAGTAGATAAGCTATCGAACATCTGAAGGTTAGGACAATAACATGACTAACTATTTTTGTTTTCCATAGGGTACACGGGCACAATACTTGGCAGCAAAGGCACTCAAAAAACAGTCATGGAGGTTTCATACTAAGTACATGATGTGGTTCCAAAGACACGAAGAACCCAAGGCTATAACAGACGAATACGAACAGGTATGATGGGTCTTCGTTTGGTTAAATGTGTAACTATACAGCCTTAAATCTCTCATGCGCTTAAGTGGTATATATCGTCAAGCGAATGAGTCTTTAGCTCCCTTTATTCCCTCTTCCCTCTCCCAACAGACTCACGCACCCTTCTTGGCCCCAACATAAGCAGGTGCTCTTTTATACAGCTGCCTGCCAAAAGTGTGGACCAGAACAAATCAAGGATATAACACAGTTGCCCGACCGGGATTCGAACTTCCGATCATGAACTCAGGGATATAAGTGGCACACGCAAAACGCTCGGCAGTATGTGCGACTGCTTGTTCTGTGTGCGTTTAGCGGTAAATTACTAAAGAAATGGAATCTAATTGCGCTATTTTGCTTTGAGTGGTAGTAAATGTCCTAAATTTTCCTTTAGATAAAATTGATTAAAGACGATATCGCGAAAGTGTTTAACGATACAATAACATTTTTCGTTTTTGTAGGGTACATATATATACTTCGATTACGAGAAATGGGGGCAACGGAAGAAGGAAGGCTTCACGTTCGAGTACAAATATCTTGAAGATAAAGACTTGCCGTAAGAACAAAGTGAGAGCTGTGGTTAAAAGCTACAGAAGAAGGCGACTCGACTTTCCTAAACTTGGGAAAGAAAAGAGAGGATGGACCCGAACGGGAAAGAAACATATGTCGGAAGTCGTAGTGGCTGTCGAAGTTAGCTACGGCAGCTGTTCGTCAGCAGAAACTGGGAACGTTGCAAGTTGTTTTTTAATAGAAAGAATTTCTCGAACAGTCTGAGCCTAAGCCGGGAGCAGGATGTGTACGTGTATGACCAATCTCCCATCGGAAGCGCTTGTTTTATTGGAAACCGCGTTTTGTTTATAATTGTAAATACCAATCCTAGCTCAAACAATATGACGTTCATTAAAAAAATTCAAGCATTGTTGGTGTTCAAGTCTAATTTAACACGTAAAGTTATACAAGGCCGGTGGAACAGGAGGAGGAAGGGGGGGGGGGGGGGGGGGGTTTGGGAACGCAAGTCACCGCCCCCAGCCCCCCAATTAGCAGGCCCCGGAAGAAAAAATTGAAA
>JAOCNB020130811.1:0-10707 GCA_026546465.2 Palythoa caribaeorum | reverse complement strand
AGGAAAGTAGGAGTTTAGTATCATCGACGTAACATGCTGAAGAACAAAATTTGCTAATTGTCGGGAGATCGTTTATACAAGACACAGAAGCACCAGATATTAACTTGTCCTCAGGACTGCTCATATACCCTGCGTACACAGGCCTTGAATTTTATTACAAAGTCACTAATTTACAAAAGACATTTTTACAAAAATAATTCTTGTGCGAAATTTACAAATAGGTTACAGTATAACTTTCAAAATATAATTGCGTCCAGTGCAAATTAGTTGGCAACAGTACAGTTGATCAACACTGGTCAGTATCCTCTTCTGCATCTATTGCACGGATCTACATGGAAACAACAACACATCAGAAAAAGATTTTTTAGCCAAGGTATGAATTGCAAAGTGACATTACTGTTTGAATATTGTAGGCGGTTTACCCCGCCGCGACTGAGCAGACTGAGAACAAAATGAAGCCGAGACCAAAATCCATCAATTCAATTATCAGCGTTACGCACGAACAGACGCGTTACGGTTGCTTTTGACGCAACGCCAGTTAATTTGCAAAATCTCAGTTCAACCAGTACAAGTATAGTAGAACCAAAGCTTTTATCAGCCGAGTGCAAAAATGAATTTCCGCGGCAAAGACAGTTTAATGTCTTCTATATTGACTCGTCACTCAATCGACCGACCAATCATTAAACTTTCGTTCCCAGGATCCTTCTTTTTTCACTCGGCCGAGAAAAGCCTAGGTTCTAAAATACGAACTGGTTGAACTGGATTTTTGAACCGGTTTGCAAATCGATTCACGTTGGGTCAAAAACAAAGATCGTCAAAAGCAAAGATCAAAGCTAATAACTGTAAAAAATAACACAACTTGTTCCACAAGAAAATCTGAACTTCTCGCTGCTAAAATCAACGTACAGCCGGGACAACTATTATCATAACGGTCCTAAATACGCAAAGGGATCGAAAAACCGTGCCCTAACCAATCAAAATAAAGAAAAAAAACAAATTCACATAATAACAGCTTTGACTTTAAGTCGTTAACCAATCAGAATTAAATAAAGTACAAAGTCATATATTAATAATTTGGGCAATATACCGAAAAATCCCATGTTAAACCCACCCGGATATAAGTCCCCCCGTTTATAAGCCCACCCGGATATAAGCCCCTCCCGTTTATAAGCCCACCCGGATATAAGCCCCTCCCATTTATAAGCCCGCCCAAAACCCCTTATGAAGTTGTATAAGCCCAGGGCTTTAACGTGGGATTTTACGGTATTATTTTTGTCTTATATCTCACTAATATCATCTGGAGCAAACTGAGGCAACAACAAATATTAAACGACAAGACTTATTTACCTTTCCGTTTAACTGTGAGCTCCCAACAAAGCTGTATCTTCCGACAAGTCTGTTGCTTCTTTCATTGGCTTCTTTCTCGCTATCAAAAAAATTGTTAAATTTATAACAACTAAATCCACAGAGAAAGAAAACACAATCAAACAAAATGCGAACTACTGACTTTTCTTATATGCATTCCATATCCTCACAGTGTTGTCCCACGATGCTGACACATACTGCAGAAAGAAAACATGTACAGACTAAGTTATAGAGAGTTTTCATAAGACATCATCAAACAAACTTCTCCGCCCACTTGCTCTGTAGTACCCTTCTAATCATTCAAAACTTGAATCCCGTGGCCTACTCCTCCAAAAACAAAAGAAAGTAGTACGTAACTTGCTTCAGTAAACGCAGTTGTATCTAAATAACATAACACGGATGAAGTCTCAGTTGGCGGAACCCAGTCATGTAAAAAAACTCCTACCTATGGTTAGTTACCTGACTTCTCTCAGGAATGTGAATTATACAGCGGACACAGTCGGTATGACCAACGTTTTTCTGAACAATCTTACGAAATTCTGGATCATAAACCCTAAAGAAAAACAATTTTTATGTTTAACAAACAGAAAAATAAACAGCATTTCGGATGATATATTATGAGTATGATTTTCACTATGACTACGATTTTTACCATGACTATGAATATGGCTATATGATTATTACTATGATTATTTTTATGATTATTACTATACTATGACTATAATTATAACAATGATTGTGACTACGGTCATTACTGAATATGATTATGACAGATATGATTGTGACTATTATTATGTTTAGTGATGGTAATAGGACTGAGTGGACTTCAATTGGGTCTGTTATCATTACGCGACATTAACAAACTTGGATGAGCGCGAGGCGTGAATCCAATTTGTTTAATTACAAGTAATGATAACGGACAGAATTGGACGAACACGAAGTCCTATTACCAATTTATTATAACAATTACAATTTACCAAACCTAAACTGAAAGACGGAATCTTTGCAAATAAAAACACATTTTACTAATTTTCATAACAATTGTAATGGTGATGGCAATGAGTCCATTTCTGTCTGTTATCACAACTCGTTACTGATTGGTCAGAAATCCTGAAGGCCGGATTGCAATTGGTTCATTCAACTGTCCCGATAACAGGTAGCTGATAACAATCAGCCGATAACAGAGTTTTGTTATCGGATAGTTTTCCAAGGCGATATGGGAAAAATAGAGTTCAGAATGGGCTAATCAAATTTGAGGAAACTGTAATTATTATAATGAACACTAAATAATCACAGTTCGTTATGACAACAACTTTACCGAATACTTTATCCACTACTTGGTTTGTTATAATGTTTATTACAATGGCCATGATTATAATTATAAAAATGATCGTGACTATGATTATTACTGATTATGATTATGATTATGATTACTGACTATAATTACGACTATGATTGTGACTATGATTATACAATTATCAGTATTATTATCTAAAACGTTATCACCATAATTTCTATTATTATTATTATCTCTAGTTTTGATCCAGTTTATCATTTTTAACCTGATAATCTCCTGTACTCCTGCCACCACACAACCGTTTGCTTTATCAATACACAATGCAGACACAGAACCCTGGGCTGCTAGCACCAAGTCGCATGACATCCCGTCTGCACTCTAGATTAATAGAATTACAATCACAGATCAGTAATGATGACAATGAAATAATATGCGTAACGATACAACGAAATTCATTTCAATTTAGAAAGAGATACGAGACAGCTCCCTAAAAATTAATAACAGATGTTGTTTCGACAATGACATGGTGAAAGTCAATCATTCATTTATGAAGCTTCCAAAAAAACGAAAAAAGATCTAAGACAATATTTTGTTTAGTTGATAGATAAACTGCTACAGAACGTGTTTGATGCAGAGTGGAAACGTATGACGTAGGGAGGAGAAGGGGGGAGGGTGAGCTGGTGGAATTTAAGATGTCGGCTTCTCAAAGAATGGCACGGCCCGGCCCTTGTCTTCACAAAAAATTTTGAGCTCCCCCCCTTCCGTTAAGCAATACGTTTTTTAGCAACCCCCCAATTCCCAATTGTTTTGGGGGATCGATGACCCATTTAGATTGGACATCAGCCTTTTTCGGTGCCCCCACCCCCTAAATCTCACTAGCATCCTCCCTACCTTAGAAAAATTGAATGGCGTGTAACAAACCTGACTATTAACCAGAGTTTTCGAGTATGAACTCTATTTACTCCCCTTTAGACCCCATATTTTTAGGTACCCCCACCCCTAAATTTCACCGGCCTCGTGCTTCTCAGAGGCTTCTCTCGTGCTCTCCCAACTTCCGCGTGCATCCAGAACACGTTATATAATAACACAAGTTATTCTGACATTTTGATTGGTTTTCGCCTATGATCTATTAGGGAACAGACGCACGCTTGACGTCACCAATACAAAGTTTTTAATTTTTTATTATATAAAAAAAATAGATTCCATGCTATCGCCTAGTGTGCCACTTTTTTGTTCTTACCACAGTTTGACGTCATCTGTTATCCATAACGGAACAGACGCACGCAAACATGGAATCTATTTGTTAAATATTCTCCCAACTGAGCTCCATACTTTCTATATATTAAAAGCAGTTTGAGAGAATTGAATTGGCTTTTCAACTTCCACAGCTTATTCCACTCGATCAATTCCTTATTTCTCATTACGAGTTATGTTAAATTGTTTGAGAAATGTATGGAGAAGTGGTATGTTGATAAGTTGCCTGCGGCTGAAATAGTTAAGAGCCTCAGTCTACAGAGGTCAGAATGCCATGTTATGCATCTTGAGTGGTTTAACATGGGATTGTGCTTTGGACTAAGTGTGCATACGTATGTATGTGAAGGAAAAAAGACATAATGGGCAAATGAAAACTATCTGTACTAACCTCAAAAATTCCATCATATTTACTCTTCTCTGCGGGTTTGACAGACCAGGTTGAGCTCTCCAAAGGAGGGGGAACTGTGGGAGGGGGAATATCTCCCTAGAACATTCAAACATAGATTGATTAAAAATACATGAGTTTATAACTGATCTCTGATAATTTGTCAGTACCAAAGAGGCTAGTGTTTCAATGTATGTTTTTATTGCTACAAGTTAAATTGTAGAAATCTTTAACTTACTAGCACACAATTACCCCTGGCCTGCGCATGGCACACAAACCACATTTCAAATCACTTGTTGTCACTCTCAGAACATCATTAAAATAAATCCAAACCATTAAAACCTGATACATGCCAATTATATGTCAGACCTCTCAACTCTCACACATTTTGAGTCTCACACCTCAATGTCTTTTCTCGCACTCTCATGTATTACACCCATAATCTGAGGCAAAGGTCATACACACATACTGTAGTCTGGTGTTTGTTGTATCCATTTTATCATTTCTGATAAAGATCTTATCTAAGTTTTATTTCAAAGTTTCTCATTTTTTGACCTTCAAATAGCCTTGACATTCCATGCTGCTTACTAAATATGTTATGTGGTTGAAATGGACAAAATTTTCTTAATTTCAAACAGTTAGGCAACTCTCGTCTCTTTTGGCATACATTTCAGTGACAAAAAGTGGATTCAAGAATTTTTTCAATTTTTCAGCGTCTCGTGTGGTATAGCCCTGAAGAGCAATTTTACAGCCAAGTGTTGCAGGTGGCTACCTTGGTGCGAACAGCTGGTAAAATTCTGCCAGTTTCGGCTTCTACAGAAAACCCTGGGTATACAAGGCTTTAAGATTTTGCCTGTTTATCAGTACAGGGTTCGTACACTTTTTGGACTAAAAATTCAAGGACTTTTCAAGGACTTTCAAGGACATATTTTCCATTTTTCACAGTTTCTGCGCACTTCAAAATCAAAGGATTAATAATCGTTTTTATTTGTTCTTTTACTATTACGTGTTGCTACGTTTCTGCCAGTAGCATATATTTTCATACAAGGCACTCTAGAATCTAAGTTGGATGAAATTACTAGCTACAAATTTCAAGAACTTTCAAGGTCTTGAATTTTTATTTTGAGATTCAAGGACTTTCAAGGCGTGTGCTAACCCTGTCAGTCAAAAAGACATTTTGATCAACAGCACATGAGGAATGCTCCCAGACCCCCCTAGATAAAGATTTTCAGTTCATACATTTTCTGTTAACATGCCTTCCAAACATTTTGCGACCTATATATAGATTCTTGTTGAAAACCCTGCTAGATACATAGCAACATATATAGCAAGATACATAGCATAAGTTGAATAATAAAATGTATAATTATTAATTATTTTAACACTTAAGTTTAATGCTAAAAATCTTAAAGTTATTAAAGTTTAAAAAAAAATGACATTTTGGTGCAAACACAAGGCCATTCTCAAGTGAAATGCTAAAATATATAGTTCATAATTCATTTATTTTAATAGCACTTGACTTTAGAATGGCATTGTGTTTATGCCGAAACATCAATGATCCTTTTTTAAAACTTTTTTAATAAGTAAACTTCTTAATGGATTTTAAAACATTTTTAGAGTTAAACTTTAGTGTTAAAATATTTTCCAAATCCCTTTTAATATCAATTACTAAATATAAATTTAAAATATAACTCACCAGGTTTGGGGCAGGAACTAACAAACTGATGTTACTCAACGAAACATCTTTTCCATTCTGGGCAAGAGCTATCAACCTCAAAGCCAGAAAAAACCTCTGAAAAAGTTATTAAAACATTCATCTCATCATTACTGTACACAGTTTTTGAAAATAGCCATGGTCTAAAAGGCAATTTCCTAATTATGCTCCACTTGCTAAATCCTTTTACGAGCCAAAGTGGCCCACTGGGGCCAGTGCTTATCTCCGGTTTCTGTAGTGTTAAGCAGACAAGAGTCATTGACGCCCCCTGGATGGGACACTAATCCATCGCAGGTTAGCCCGCAGCAGAAGCTGGTACTCATTTTACCAACCTTAGGAGAATGAAAAGCTGAGTCAACTTTGGTGGAAAAGAAGGTCACACAAATGTTCAACACTCGGCTGAGCCTGGGGTTGAACCTGGGACCTTGTGGTTAGAAGGCAGAGATCTTACAACTTCACCAAACATGCCACCGTCTATGCTCTACTGCCGACAAACAAAAACATCAAGTCAAAGCTAAGTGCTCAAAACCACAGCAACAATATGAAAAGTGAGGACCTAGCCTGGGCTTGAAGGTACATTGTTTGTATCTGATTGTGAGTAGCGTCAGAGCATAATTCAGAAGGGCCTATTTGCTATCATTCCACTTGTATTTCTACATTTTATTGAAACATAAATTTGTGCTAAAAGAGATTTCTATCTCCACTTTTAAAAACAATTTAAAGAAAGCCATAATGGTGGAATAATAGGTATTATATATATCAAATATAGTAAATCTGTTATAGATTAGAATCAGTAATTAAATAATTTTGGCTCTTCCCATTTTAGTTTTTACTTTTTACAATTTATATCTATTGTAATCTTTGTAATCTATTGTTGAAAAGCCCTGAGGGGAACAATAGATAAAGTATCTAATATCTAAAGATTTCAACATTAGAAGTGATGAAAAATCGTGAAATTAACAGGAGCACCTGTTTGTCAAGATATCCAGTGGACTGGGGATCTGAAAGCTCCCAGATCTGAAAAACAAATTAATAAATAAATCAAAATTATGTTACTTTATATTTATTATTTAAAGCCCAGGCTTTAACCAGGGCATAAAATTGTTTAACCCTTAAGGCCCCAAACACAATAAGTGATGTGTTGGTAAATTCTCCTAACTGACTCCACAATTTTTATATAAGCAGTTTGGGAGAATTTGGCTTTTTAACATCTACAGCTTGTTCCGTTTGATCAAAACCTTATTTCTCATTACCATTTATACTATATTGTTTGAGTTATGTAAGGAGAATTTAGATGTTGATAAATTGCTCTCGGCTAAAAGGGTTAAATTCAATTTATAAATATAAGATTTTCACAAAAACTGAGAGATATATGATTTTTTTAAATCTTTATAATACCTGATGAAGAGTTCCCTCCTTAAGGTTTGATTTTTTAAGAAATGTTGCTGCATCTGACGCAGTTACTTTGCCTGTGTTGTTTGTATCAGCCTGCAATAAAAGCATCATAAATTCAAAGCTTATTAAAAAAACTGAAACATTTGCTATTGATTTATTTGATTTGATCCAAGTTTAACACAAAATCATTGGACTGTGTTTGATTTCACGGGGTTAATCCAAGCTTAAATTCCTATGAGGCCACTGGTTAGATAAATTTTGTCTTTGATACTCTGAGATTCAATTTTTTTTCACTTTTATAAGTTACTCTGAAGTTCCGAATAAACATACATAGCATAATAATAGTATATAGTGGAAAGTCCTGGGTAAACCAATAATAGTATAGACCCGAATAAAAGTACAGAATGGAAAGATCCGGATAGACCAATAATAGTATAGAATGGAATAATAGTATAAAGTGGAAAATATGCTGGAAAGTTACTATAAGTGTATAATTACGAGTTTCGTTCTTTTATTTCAGTTTAATGTAAGTAAAATACAGAAAGTGGAATAAAAACAACTGCAAGTCATTAATTAATGACAAATTTGCTACTATCAAAAAACATTTCTCTTGATTATCGGCTAAAACTTCAGTGCTCAAAAAGGAAAATTGATCAACTGTGTGGATGTTTCCCAGGTAAACAATCTTACAGATCTGAATAAGGTTCGTACACAGTGGAAAGCTATTGAATAAATAATCGTACAGTCCCAAATAAGCCTGTATAGAGTGGAAAAGTACCCCAAAATAAATAAGCGTACATGTATGCTTATTCGGAACTTCAGAGTATCGACTATAGGTCTACCTCCAAACAGTTAGGGTTATTTTTTAAAACCAGATTTACTTTGAGCTATTTTAAAAATCTCAGCATAATTAAGAAAAATATTCTTTAATGTACATATCTGAAATGTCAGGACATTTTAAGATTTATTTTTAAAAATTCTTAATTGGAGAAGCAGTAACTTTTGTATTTATTTAAGAGTTTTAGTAAATATTCTTTCTCTTGCAAAGTTAACTCTAATTGTACAAAAAGTGATTTTACATAAAATGTCCCAACTTTTGCATACCTGCCAACTCTCCTGTGTTCTCCAGGAGTCTCCATTTTTGAATGCAAAGCATTAGAAATGAAAGACATATAGCAGCATTGTGAATCGGTTTCAATCCAGAAGGAATTTCAAAATATGCACTGCATGCTACAATACGACATTTTTTTCAATATTTTGATTCTCGAGATACCTGAACTCTGGGTAGGTAGTTTAATGCTTTTGAAGCATTCGTTGAAACCCTATGAAGTGACCATTCATTTTCTTTGTCTTTACAAGTAGATTCTTAAAATGTTCACAGTTTTAACAAATTCCTAAGTTGTTATGTTTTAAGAAATTTTGTAACATCTGAAAGCTCAGCTGGAAAAGGAAATGGTTAATGCACTTCACACATGTTAACAAAAACACTATCCACATTGACACCTGTATAAAATACTATTCTTATCTAGCATGTACCTTTTGTAACGAATTACAGTTTAAGCCTGAAAATGATTGTAAGATTGTACAAATCACAACTTAAAACAAAAAAGAACGTTTTAAAACCGCTACAATGTGCTTCCATGATTGGTACTTATTCAATAACTAAATTCACAAACATTTTCAGAATATTTTACGCAGCTGACTTTTAAATACAACTTTAACACCAATATTTATATCCAAACGAGATTTAAGATGTATTCAGAGGCAAATTTACCTTTACACAGCATGAAAATAATGTCACGTAATACATTTTCAGAAAATTCTACGTAGGTGAATTTTAAATACAGCTTTAAAACCAATATTTATATTACAGCGAGATTTAGAATGTACATTTCATAGCAAGCATGAAAATAATAATCACGTAACACATCCATGCAAGAAAAACTCGATTATATAAAGTAACTTCACCAATGTATCGTATGAGATACAAATAAAATCAACGAATCTTACTTACTTGACGAAAATATCCTTCATACGTGACCGTATGACCAGCGGACAGCTACGAAAACAAATTCAAGAGTCGAATACGGAATACAGCGTAAAGTCACTAAAGAGGTCAATTATATATGTACACAGTGGTAAAGCGTAGACTTCGCCACATTAAACAATTCTTGAGACCTACTTGTTAAAACAAATTTAAATTTTTATGTAAGAAAACTTAATCTCACTGCCTCAAAGTCAAACGAGATTATACTTTTGAGAAGTCTTCTCGGAGTCGCACTCGTGTCGACACCTTCGAACCTTTTTATATGAAAATGACTCGCTACTTATGAGTAGAAAATGACTTACACTCTGCAAATTTATCTATTAGAGCTTAAGTGGGATAAATTATTGTAAAAGGACAAAAATACAACAACAAGTAACAAGAAAGCTTAACTAATTTGCAGATTAACAATTTAAATCGACAACAAAAAACAGATGTAAGCTGCAATTTTGTCCAAGTTCTAACAACTGACCGCCGCTGTGCAAAACTAATTATCATAACTCCAAACTACATTAGGAATTTGAGAAAAATATAATTTAAAAATTGTTGAAACGAGAGAGGAATTACAAAAATTTTCACCACAAACCTGTGACAGCGAAGGTACCCCTACTCCAGCCATGTTTACCTGTAGGCGACAGGAGACCGCACGCATAAAGACAGCGGTTTCTCATTTAAGTTATGCGTTTAAAAGAACTGTGTTCTTTCTGCCCCAGTCTCTTTCGTTTTCCCGAACAAAAAAATGGCGACTGGATCGAAAATAGAGCTTTTTCGGGTAAGTATGTTTGCTGAGACAGTTTGTAAACTTCAAACTTCATATTTACTTAACGGAAGTGGTTGGGTAGGGTTAATGCTAATCTGGATGTAGAAAATGCGTGTACCTAAGTGCCAACCGTTTTCCTAAGAAATAGGAAAACAAAATTCGAACTTCCATATTAGTTTTTCGTTTTTCTACGTTTTCGGAAAACGGAATTTGGGCTAACATTTTCGTTTTTTGTTTTCCTACGATTTTGGAAAACGGAATTCGGGCTTCCATTTTCGTTTTTCGTTTTCCTACGATTTTGGAAAACGAAATTCGAACGTCCATTTTTGTTTACTATTTTTAGTTTATTTTGAGACTGAAAAACGGAATTAAAGCATTAAAACTGCTGGAATTCTGTGTTTTGCTCCTTTTTCTTGGCATTTCCGTTCTTTACCGACCGGAAGAATGTCTGCACTTCCTGTCACATCCATGGCTATGTTTTGGCGGGAAAATT
>JAOCNB020130775.1:0-10709 GCA_026546465.2 Palythoa caribaeorum | reverse complement strand
TTTTGTTATTGTTATTTTTTAATAAAACGTGACTGAGTGATAGGAAATACCTTATGGTTACCGTATACTTTTTTACGCAAATCCCGGGAGTAAGTAGTGTTTTAGTGGGTCATAAAGACGATTGTGGCTGCCAATATTGAAATATTTCCTGTAATATATATTTTCTCGTTGTTACAAGATGTCAGCCATCTGCAACTCGCATGCCTCACAAGGTGGCATGAAAGCTGAACTGACGTTTTGAGTTAATACAAGTGTCAACTCTTTCATCCGTCAGAAATTGTTTTTGCATGAATGACAATAATTAGTGTGTTTTGAAAGTCGATTTTGTATATTGTTCTGGGAATCGTATGAAGAATGGTATAAACTGTGCGACTGTTCGGTTGTTGTTGCGAAATTTTGTCGGCATTAACGCCACGTAAATCCTTAATTTTATCTTTATTATCACTAACTAGAGCTTTTCTTTATTTGTTTTTTAAATTTTCTTAGGGCGAGCGTCAAACCTTTGTTAATATTTTCAAATGTTGTTGACAACCTTGAATATTTCAATGTCTTATTGTAGAAATTTGCCATTTGTTTCTTGGTTGAAAACCACAGTTTTTTTAAAAAAAGGCTTTTGACTTTATTTCTAATTTTGCATTAATAACAAAGGCCATTTTTCAGATTTTTCACTCTGGCAACCCGTAAAATTTTAAACGCTTGCCGGCTCAAATAGGCGGTATGTGGCGCGTGATTCAGACGATATCAATATGGCAACAGCGTATGTTCTGGTTATTTGAAATTCCTTTATAGCAGCAGCTTAAGTACTATTTTCTGTATTAGGAACGGATTTATGGAATATATGGATACTAACAACAACAATGAAAGTAGCATTGAGAGGAAGAGGTGACGTCACAGCACGTGTGTCGTACTTCAAGTTCAACAATGGAAATACTACATCCGGGTACAATGCCTTTATTTTCCGCCTCTCGTCACAGATTTTTTGAGAAAAATGAAAGTTTTAAAATTCCTGTCACCTGTTAGCTTGCGGAAAGAGTACAAAATATTCGTATTCGTTTAGAATGCTAAATTTTTTTCCTAAACGTAACATCTCGGAAGGACATCGTGTTTATAATTATACTGTGCCTTGTGAACCCTCGGCTGACGTCCAATTACTCGATATTGGTGTTGCCTGTAGGGCAAAATGTCGCCTCGCTACTGTCTTGTGCTGGAACACTAAGCACTGTTGGAACTGATTTTGAATAGTAATAAAATAAAGACGCTATGTGCAAATTATATAACAGTATTTTTCACTGGCCAGCTTTCTGCTCTCAGGCTCAGCTTGAATACTAACTGTTTTACATGCATTTATGGACTTAACCGCAAGAATTACCCAATATCGTTTACTAACTCATTGTTCTTGAGTTAAAATGAGCATAGCGCGCCAATATTAAGTGATTGATAAATATAACTATAAATATAAATTCGCGCCCGTTTTCCTTTTTTCATTCTAATTTGTATAATGTGTCAAACGGAACAGCATTCCAAATGCAAATTTATACCCTTGACTTGATTCATAGTTTTGGGACAAACCGTTTAAAGTGCATCGTTTACTTCAAAACTGTCATACCAAATGGTGAGATGTGACTTCCAGTTTGTGGGCTAAGTGTTAATCTGTCGCATTTAAGAGCTCCAAAATCCACTAGAATAACGCTTTGAATCCGAATTCTGCACTTTATATTTGGCAAAATCCAAATCTGTTACGATTTTTGGATTTGCAAATCCGCTGAAATTTTTGTTAAAATGCGAAATACGAACAAATTTTCACGCCAAATCAGTTGACCTGTAGACTCTTTCATTTCGGATGGGTTCAACGGAGAATTGTTCGAATTGCCCGTGCACGTGCTAGTATCTTGTAAGAATCAGTGTGACACTTTTAACGCGACATACCAAAGATTCATTTAATGCGGAGGAAAAAATCAATGCAGCGTTTTCTTTGTTTGGTTTAGTTTTAGATAGGAAACGTGGTTGAGAGGTGCGGCTGTTCCGCCGGAAACTTTTTTTATCGCGGTTTCACACAAGCAGAGATTTTGAATTTTAGTGCAAAGACGAAACACACTTTACCAGTGTGTTTATGATGAAAATGACGACGCGACGACAAAGTCGATGACGACAGCCATGGTGGTGGTGATGATGATGATGATGATGGTGACGATGATAGCGATGGCGATGGTGATGATGATGGTGACGATGATAGCGATGGCGATGGTGATGATGATGATAGCGATGGCGATGATGATAATGATGATGATGATGATGATGCGCATTTGATCATATTTACATGTATTTTGCGCAATATAAATATTAAATTATTATAATTATAATGATGATGATGATGATGGCGATTGCGATGATGATATTTGGCATTACTTTCATTTAGAATATGGTTGTGGTGATTTTATTCAGCCGATGAATGCAAAAAAAATTGTATGTTTTAAAAACGTTCCATTATTGCAATGTATGCGATACTGTAACCTCTAATTTAAAATACCCTGTCATTTGCCTTATGTTCAGTGTATGATGCAATACGTGGCGTAGAAAAATAAATGTTACGAAATAAATGTATTCCAGCGATAAACATATTTAACGCCTAACTATATTTTTTATAACACACCGTTTTTTTAAAAACATATGAAATATTGCATCCGGCAGCTAAATAAAATAATTGCAACTACAATTGGCATTTAAAGCCCAGCTCAAACAGCTCAGTTCAACATTTATTTTATCGAACAACAATGTTGAAACCGGCGTTTGCTACCCCCTTTTAAAAATGACACATGTTGAAACGAAACTGAAAGGACATCGAAAAAGTTTAAAAGGGTATAAAATTTGCTTCAACATTCTTTCGACTTTGCCATTGTTCTCGAAAATGTTGAAGGGGCGGGGGTATCAACATTATTGAGTAAGCGCCTGGCCTTCTCGTCTATACGGAAAACAATCGGTCGGTGCTTGGGACTAAATACCAGACGGCTCGCGCAGTTTTGTTGAAACAAAATCGAAACAAATGTTGAAAGCGGTTTTCCCACCCAGTGTTTAAAATTGTTAAAAAGTGCTCGTGAACAGCGTTCCACAAAATCGAAACCGTTTGCGTATGACTTAATTCGTGTTCAGTAAAATTTGGTTTTGCCCTGATAGTTTGGATGCAATGCACTCGGTTTGTTTATAAAAGCATGATATCACCAACTAAAAAAGCTTGAAGACATCGTAATAAACGCCATCCCCCATACCCAGGGTCATCTTTTTGTCATTCAGTCCAGTTGTGACATGATCACATCACGATCAACAACATTTCCTCTGTATGACACTCCCGCGATTCCAGTATTCTATTCTTAAAATTTTTAGGATATTGTGTAGAATACGCCCCCAATGCTTTTTTGGGAGGTGAGGGTGGGGCTGCTGTGGGTTGGTATTTAATTATGCAAAACCACCTCCAACCCCATCCCATCTCCCAAAAAATGCTTTAGGGGGCGTAACGGTATGCTACAGAATATCTGCGTTTAGTTTATAAAATGCATGTTTTTAAAATGTTTATTACCGCAGATTACGATGGCCGAAGACCAAGAGTTCATCTGCGTTGGATTTAGCAAAACCAACCCCCTCCCCTAAAAAAAAAAGTTATGCAGGATTCAAAGTACGTAGTTTTTTTCGAGGTGCACTTATGCGACTCGTTTTCAGTTTTTAGGTGTTAGGTGCACAGCAGAAAAAGGTTTAGGTACACAGCGGAAATCTTACGATGAACCACACTTACAGACTCAGTTTGTACTTTCAAAACACTCAAATTTACATGCATATACCACAGGCAAGATTATCGACCATACAACCCTGCAGGCGAACAAAGCTCATTCTGACATTAAATTTGAGAAAGAGTAAAACGAGATTTATTTATTTATTATTTATTAGATTCGTCACTCATGCACATAACGGAATGATACTAAAAATTTTAACACAAAAATCAAAGTAAAGAGGCTTGAGATCATATATTATTTATAGGTTGGCGAAAGAACTTCACTAACTTACTAAGAATAACAAAGTCAGACAGTGATTACACTGATTTCAGAGGACTGGAGGCTTGTGATTTCCAGTCCGACACGTCATCATTGGTTTTTAGGCGCAGCTGTGCGACAATAAAGTTCAATTTTTTTTGGCGCATCCGTAGGAAACTAGTCGTAAATACGAGCAGGTGGTCGCTAACTTTTGGCCCTGTAATAGGGGACGTATTCTAAACAATATCCTATAGCGTATTTTTAAAAGGGTTTTTAAATCGGAGATGATGCATTGCCTGCGTTGCGTACATTGCTACAACCCAATGCGAGTTTGTGTGGGCGCGGTCGGATCTTGGCTGGGTAATCGATTCGCGTGGGCTTGTACCAGTGTGTGTACGGGCAATAATTAAGAAATAACTGTGCGGCTTGTCAGCAATTTGACCCCTTCACGATTCATCCCCGGCCATATTATATTATATCTGCTCATATGACTCTTTGTACACGCACATCCCGCCCTTTGCGAATTAAACGTAGCGTCTTAGATTTCATTTTAGTGTTTGCTTGTTAATCGAAATTGAATGTTAGACAAAGTAGAAAGTGCAATGTGGCAAAACAAAAAGTCCAGCTCTTGCTGACGTTAGGGACAAATATATTGTCCTCAGGCTCGGTGCCAAGAAACAATGGATGATGTGGTTGCTATAGGGCTCTCATGTTACAAAAGTCTCTTTGTTATTCCGGCATACTTGGAAATGTCTTGACCTCACGACAGAGTTAAACAAAGATAATCACTATTTTGATTTGTATGATTAGGTTAGAAACCAAAACGGACATAATTCATATTTCCGCCTTCACTTCATAGTCGTGTAAATCCACCCGTCTTTGTCCCGGTTTTAGGAGCGATTGTGGCATTTTCTTTGAAAAGAAACTGCTTTTCTTTCGCACCTGGGAAACTTATTGTTCAACGTAATTTGATTCTGTCAATCAGGTCTTCATGACAAAATATTAATATTAACACTGTGCTGAACGCTTGTGTAAACAGATTGAAAATGAACTGTTTTGCTTGTCGCGTTTGCCTTCCAGAAAATTATTTTGCCCGAGAGATAAGGGAATTTCATTCGATTTGTGATTTTAAATTCTTGATTCTCGCAATACTCTTACGTAACAACATCCTTTTCCATACCTGAAATACAAGTAGTTGTAACTCTGTACATCCGAGCTTAATTTTTGTTCTAATTATAATATTCATATGACTATGAGTGAGCTCAAAAATTATCTGTTTTTGTTTTGGAAGGAAAATTTTAGCCTTTTTTTTCTGCCTTTGAGTTAAGATATTGAAACACTTTTACCTACACTAAGAGATTATTTGCGGGAATTTAAGTGATCCTTGCTTGAGCGAAGAGAACTAGAACAGGAATTAACACAGATCAAGTTTCCTCATTTTCAGCGAAGAGCAGTATGACATCACGTAGACAGTAAATGCCATGCATAATTGCTAGTGGGAAATTAAATATTCTTTTGCGTATGAAACAACAAAGCTTTGTTTCCTCAGAAACCGAAGCAGCAACAATTTATTCTTTGTAAAATGCTTACAGATTCATTAAAACATTGGTCACCCTTTGAATTTATCGCCGAACTGTTGCGAAATGTGACCCACAATGAATTTTGACTTATCTCCTTGTATGGCTAGTGGGGCGTTGCTGTCATCTTTAAAATTTTGAAGCAAAGGAAGTGATTAAACGAAGTCGTCAGGCGATGTGCAAATAAATATTCATGATTTACTGAAGAAGCAGATTGTTTTCTCTGACAGCCCTGAACGATGACATCACAAAAATGCCACCAATGAAGTGTATTGACCGACATTTTATTTCGTGCTTTTCGTCGAAGATTCTAGGATTTTTTGCTTTTTGTTCCGTCAACAGTTTAATTTGCAAATTACAATCACAACATGAAATCAATATGGCAAAAAGATGATAGCCTTGGAGAGTGTTATGAAATATGGTGGTAAGTTGTGTTTGACGTGATGACGTCACAGGAAGTGAGAGCGATTTTTATGATTGTTTTGACGTTAGATGACCCGTGTCATGGCGCGACGCGCAGCTAAGGGATATGATAATTTCCAATTCTCGCTAAATTTAGATTCTATATGGTCCTTGAGGGCGTTTAGATCGAGTTTCGCGTCACACAGAATTTACTTGTAGTCGACCGCGGAGTTTTGCGAACGCAGCGCAGAGATTGAAAAAATAACTGCATTTTTATTGACAACGATTTCAGCCAAGTTCTGAGAAAATCACGCACACACATGAATAATCGACGTTTATAGCCAGTCTCAGAAGATAACGTAATCGAAGGTATCGAAGCATTTCGGCTGATATTATATTTTTTCACAAGGATAAAATGGGACTTGAAGCTTGAAGGTTTGAGCTTCGAAAACTGTTGTGAGGAGAATAATTCTTCTGTATTATTCTTATCTGTTTGCTTGGAACTGACAGCAACATTTTTGTTTTAACCAACATGGCGGCACGTTTTCAAAGACAACATTGTTTTCTGTGCGATCTGCCCCACTCTCCGTGGGCAATTTTGAATGATTTCACCGAACCTGTGTGCCGAGGCTGTTGTAATTACGAGGGAGCAGACCGCATCGAAGATGTTATTCAGTATTCGAGATATTTGAGGCAGACTTGGGAAGCAAACGGTAACTCTACTCGGCCGAGAGGAACGAAGGCGGAAAGACACAACTCTGCCGGTTCTTCTATGTCGTCGACTCCGAGTCCGCCGCCGTATTCTACAGTAGGAAACGGGAGTTCTACAGCAACCTATGCAGATCAACGAAGGACAGCAGCGAGATTTCAAAACCCTATGCGATTAGGAGGGCAAGATTTGTCAGAAAACGCGCAACATCTTTATTCCAAAAGCACTTCGCCAGATCCGAACGGTATGTCGAAAGGCCACAGGACCCAGGGACAAGGAAATTTGCCAGTTCGTGATCTGCAAGAACGCAGGGGCTCAAATTTCATGTTGGAAGATCCAAGAAACGCCATTATCAACGGAAATGCAATTTTACAGCGCGGACATCCTCCTTTGACCCCGAATGGACTTTCGAGCTTTCCGCCAGATGCATTTCCAAGACCTGAACTTGTTCGCGACACGCTTTTGCGATTAAATACTGCCACTCCATTCGACGTTCGCTTTAAGAAAGACCATAACTTAGTTGGCAGAATTTTTGCCTTCGATGTAATCAACAAACCGGGAATGGAGTACGAAATGAAAGTGTTGTTTGAGTATCCTCGCGGTTCAGGAATTGTTTTTCAAAACGCTGTTGCTGTCGTAAAACAGATGTATAATGAAACGATAAAAGACATTGGCAAAGGACCTGCTTCTGGATACAATTATAAATACCTTGAATATGAGAAGAACCACGAACGGGGTGAGTGGAAACAGCTTGCAGAGTTGTTGACAGACCAGGTTAGGACTTTCAAAGAACCAGTTAATCCTGAACAGTTACCAACTCCCTTTCTCGACCCAGCACATCCAGTCCTGCCCAATGTCAATCTTAACTTTATTAATGCTCGGTCAGGACATCAGCCCTTTGGTCGCAAGAGGCCTCGAGGGATCGACCTTGAAGAATTTGAGATTGCAGCAAGCAAAAGAGCTGGGCATGTTATGATGAGAAGTATGCAGGACCAACATAAGCACCAACAGTGGTTGCAGAGTCAAGGAGAATCAGTGAAAATTGCAGTAAACTCCACTGGCACCCCAGTTCCATTGACCCCAGCTGGTCCTATCCCAACAGCACCTATTTCCCCAATGGTATCAACCCCCATATCCAAGGCAAGTCCTGCGGCACTTCAAATAACAGAAACACAATACAATACTTCACAGCCCAAGTCACCAATAAGCTCTTTGAGAAATGTTACTGGCCGATTTGATGGGCCAGGATCACGGGAAGAAGGAAGACAGGTGAATGGACCCAGTTCTGAAAGAATTTCACCTAGGCAGCGGAACTCACCGAGACCATCACCACGCTCGAAGACACCAGATAACCAGAATGGCCAGCATAATGAAGTCGAGAAAGAAAAGAACCAGAGCATTCTAACCTGCAGTATCTGTCACGACAGACTGGAAGACACCCACTTTGTCCAGTGCCCATCTGTTGGAAACCACAAATTTTGTTTTCCATGTTCAAGGGAAAGTATAAAAGCTCAAGGAGCTGGCTCCGAAGTGTTTTGCCCAAGTGGAGAGAGGTGTCCGCTTCAGGGAAGCAACCTGCCATGGGCGTTTATGCAGGGAGAAATTGCCACTATACTAGGAACTGCAGCAGATTTTCCAGTAAAAAAAGAGAAGGAAGTTTAATCTTTAGATTTGTGAATTAAGTTTGAACTGTTTGTAAATGGTAACATTTTATTAAGATTTGCTGAAAAAAATAACTTGTTATTCTGCTTCTTGACAATCCAGATCTCTACATTAGAGATGGGCAAAGTGTGTTGGTCTCTTTAATTTTTGTAAATATTCTATTGAAGGTAAAAGGCTCTGTTCTCAAGCTGGCCATTTTAGGTTCTGAATATTACCAGAATATGGTTTTACCTAAAAGTGGCATCATTTACTGTCACTGTCATCATATCTTTCATTAGTACAAAGATGCATTTATATATGTATATATAATATCATAAACCAGTGGACTTTGAAAATGTAACGAGTATAACTGTGATGAAATGTAAGGGTTATTAGTTTCTAGATAAATAGTAATTAATTTTATCAAAATAGGAAACAGGTGGCCTCTTTTATATGTATTGTTGCAGGTTTAATTTTTTTAGGTTTTTAGGGTAGCATGTAAGAAGTTGTGTAAAGAGGAAATGTTAAAGTCAATGTAATAGTTCAATGATATCTTATTATAGAATGATTGAGGTTTTGTTGACCTTTCTGTTTAAGAATTATCCAATTCTTGTGTCAATTATAAAAAGTTAGTAATCTATCTTTTGAAAATCATACTTGATGAAAATATAAATAGCTTTAAAATGTTTATTAGTTTCACTTGAAGTTTGTGTTAGAGAGGTATTTGCACTTTGATTTAACATTTTAGAAAAAGTTTCAATCTACTGTTGAATGTGTGTTGATTAATGAGAACAAAACAAATATTCCTTTTTTGGCATCAGTATTAAAATATAATCCTACAATAATACAAGTACCTTAGACTGCATGACATTAAGTGCTGAATCATTTCTGCTATGCCTAAATTTTTGTCGCAGAATTATGACCATGTAAATTTGTGGAAAATTGGTTTTAGTTGCAAAATTTTTTTCTTCCTTTTATGGAAAATAGTTATAGGAACTTCTTTTGATTAAGGGTAAGATCAGTTTCTTATCTTATTTTAGAGTTGTTGAAACTTTTAGAGTTCGATTCTGTAATTACCACAGCTTTGTAGATCAGTTTCTTATCTTATTTTAGAGTTGTTGAAACTTTTAGAGTTCGATTCTGTAATTACCACAGCTTTGTAAATACAGTGTACTGCACAGCCAAGCATGTGTAATTAGTAGTATTTGTTTTGGTCCAGATCTTCAGAACAAAGGAAATTCTTTGTGGAAGAGTAATTGTCTATGAGTGGATTAAAGTCGGTATAATATATTGTCATTGGTGCTATATTTAGTTTTAATGAGATGTGTAATATCCTATGGGTTTTCATATTAAGTTACAAATGCAACCAAAAGTAGTTCTATGCAAAATTAGGCTCATCCATAATTGTTTGGGGGTGATTTGTGTTTCTCCCACAGTTTGGTCCTTGATAGCACTAAGCCACTTAATTTGATGGTATATAAATATGCTACCCATGATTGCCTTGCAAAATGCCCTTAAAAGAATTGGTGCTAAATTTAGAAGAACTTGACAGCAGTTCATTTCATGCATCCAATGCATTCTTACTTTTCCACTTGAGATACTGAAAGCAAATTGGAGGGGATCAGGGGCAAACTATAAATTTCACGTTCAGTTCAAATAATAAGGGTAAAGGTCACTGAAAAGATTAATCAGTGCTTAGAAATCATTTTATTTTTATTTGTATTTTTGGGTTTTCCAAAATTTTGCCTCAGTTTTGTATTATAGATTTTTCTCTTTAGTTTACTTATTAACTTACAAATAATTGCAATCAGAGATTTTTCCTAAAAAAACTTACATTTTTCTCTAGGCTGCAATGCTGTGAATAAGTGACAATCATTATCACAGGCTTATGTACCCCTCCTTTGATCTCTGGGGAACTCTAGCAATATCAATTTTGCATTTTAATTAGTCAGGATTCCCGCGGGTATTTAAAGCCTTATTTTTGATTTTCTTTTTTTAAGGCCAGGAAAAGGTCTTCAATTTTCCAAAATTCTTAGTTACCTAAATCTTAAAAAGGTCTTAAATATTTGTTTGAAATTTTTTTCTCAAATTTTGAAGATTGTATCAAAATAATTTAGATGAGAGCACCAACTTTTTCAGGTAATTGTTCTCAACGAGACTTAGTATTAAGTGATTCTAATCCTTTTAGCTCCAAGCATGACAAATGACTCCCTATATTTGTATGATAGGGATGCTCTTTGAATTTTTTAGAGGTCAAAATTGGCAGTTTGGTATTTTTTAGGGTTTTTCAGAGAAAAATCAAAGTTATTTTATTGAAACGGTATTTTTAGGGGTGCAAAAACAAAACGACTGAGTCTTATC
>JAOCNB020130741.1:0-10709 GCA_026546465.2 Palythoa caribaeorum | reverse complement strand
TCTAGAACTTTTGGTCTACCTTTATTGAGGTGATCGATATATCACTGATATTTGTCAGGGGTCATCTTTTCTTCCCAAATCTTGGTAATGCTGGTTATGAGTTCTTCGTTGTCTTTGGCTTGAACTTTTTCTTTAGGAAGTGCATTAGTTTATGCCATAACAGTGAGAAACAAACACCCCTAAGGGTTCCCTTTTGAACTTGAAAGTTGACGAATTTTCCTTTTATAACTGTAGATATGTTATGAAATTATCCAAGGACTTCCTTTTTTGGAAGTTCTGAAGATGAAAAAGTGGTTAGTGTTTTTTTATCATCAGAGACATTGATCAATGACAACATTGATGTCACAGTTTGCACGCCAGTCTTGCAACTGAAGTGCTGGTTGTTGTTTAGCCTAGGATTGTTTCTTTGTGTCATAATTTTTGCTTTGTATGTGAATGACCATTTATAGAATGGACTTGTTCAAATTCTATCTGGTCTTTAAACAGCGTTCAAAAAGAAAATTAAAGCTACAGTACATGTTAATTCTGCACTTGTGCTAAAGCGAGTGTGACACTAAACTGTGTTTAAAAGATCTACATAGTCATTAATTTCACAGTCAAATATCTTTATGTCATTTTTGACATGGGTGGATAGGAGGTTTGATCTACATTTTATCATCTGGTGGCACAGGGTTCACTGTTGATAATAATCAATCAGCATACTGTCTTTTCAGCAGCTTTTGTTCCGGCTTCAATATCCTGGTCTATCTGAGCTACATCACTACAATCAATTTCATCTTTGTATGTCTGAGCTGAAAAGCCTTTCAATCCTATCTTGGTAAGCTTGCGTAAACCTGGATCATTATTAAGCTGGGCAGTAGCATGGCAATACTATCTCTTCCCTGGTATTCAAGCCTATACCAGTGCTGTTTCATATCCAGAATTTCATAAAGCCAGTGTTTAAAAAAGCTCTCAATTCACTAAAAAACCAGTCAGTTACATAGCAATTGTTTATAACATTTTGCCTTTTCATTTTATCAGTGATGTTCATATTTTCACCGAGTGTTGAATGCAATTCAGGCCAACACATATCTGCTACAGAGAAAGTAAAGAAGAATGTTGGTGGTCCAACAGTGGTAATCACAGCCTTGAGATTTCCCATACTTTTGCCATTATGCATTTATTCTAGGAATATTGGCAATATTATCGTAACAGCTTTACATAAATACATTAGATTCATCATTTTCTGCCAGTTCACGTAATTGGTCAGTTGTCAAGTGTGCCTCACAAGGATTTTGTTTCAGAAATATCCCACTTTGTTGCAACAGTCGCTGCCAATGGATTATGTTAAATGATCAATATGAAAATCTGGGATGACTTGCAAAGCGATATATTCAGTTACCATTTTAGACTCTCAAAATTAGGTTCTGGAGAGACCTCTCTGAAGAGTGCAGTCCTGATTAGTTGGATCTCTGGTTCCATCATGAAACAATGCTGGAAAAGCCATTGTTGCTAAATATGGTGTTTCGTACTCATTTAAAGGCTGATTTTCAACAGTGGGCCAACCTTGGGTTGTTGCAGAGACAGCTGATTTCTGATAGCTTGTGGTTCTTTCTATTGTTCTCCAACAGGCAAAAAGCTACTTGGTTCAGTTGTTTCATTAAAAACTTAGTCCTCAGCAGCATTGGCTGTTTGTGGACCTAGATCTGGTTCACAGCCATTACTGAAGTCAGCAAATTCTTCAGATTCTATCATCACTAAGACGACTTGAACGCCATTTTCAGGCAGTAAATTTAGTAAATCTAAGTTCATCTGCACATTGTTATAGAGATGATTATTTCAATAAGCCACAATAAAGCATCAAGCACTTTTTGTATCCTCACTGTGACATCCCTAAAAGCACTACTGTATCTGAACAGCCAGTGTTCAACTGAGAATTGCAAGCCCAAGATTTATCAAGGACTTGCTCCACTGAAGAGACCATGTGCTTCATACTGTAATTGCTTCAGATATACAACAACAAATGATGCTGACTGGAAATTTTTTTAACAAAAATATAAGCGAAACTATGAATACGCAATGTTTCGGCATCTTTCTGATGCCATTATCAAGCTGAAATAAATATGTAAGCAAATAACTTAACTGATACACTAATGAGTCACTGAAAAATAAAAAAATTACAATTACGGCAACAATAAATATAATTAATGCTGGCCACATGGTTTATAGTTTCAACAGTTTTAGTTTTGCTTTTAAAAGTTCAACAGTTTTTGTTTATCTATAGTTTCAGTAGTTGGCGAACCTATAGTTTCATAAGTTTGCGAATATGAATGATAACATTAACAACCAACAGTAGAAAAATTCTTCAAGCCTGAGAATTCAAAAATTAAATGCTTTTGAAGTAGTCATCAGCAGTCACGTGAGGTGCTTGTGACTATAGGAAGCCATTCAACTGTTTAGAATCTGTACACACGAAATAATGATTGAAGAAAAATTGTTTCGAATTTTGTCAAATGTGTCAATTCTTCCAAAATAGTAGATTCTCTTAAAACAAACATACAGGTTTTTCAGTCAAGAAAAATAGCCTGCCCAAAGTGAACCACTAGTGCCTGTCTTATGTACGTGAAACTCCAAATTATAAATTTAGTTGAAGTCTGGGAAATTAAGAGCTACATAAGGGGAGTGGGCACATTTAGAATCTTTGAGTACAGAGTTCAGGTCAGTTGATCGGATGTGTCAGCTATATTTGTCAGTTCCCTGATATTCTTCAGAATGTTCGCCCACACTTTGGGGCCCATATATCTTAAGGAGTGTTTACCAAAAGTTACGGTATCAAATCTGGGTAAAGCATAGTCATTGTTGCAAAGGTTGTAATTGGTGTTAGAGTTTTGGAAAAGACAAGTGATATATCTGGGGCACAAGTTGTTTCTAAGTTTGTACATAAGAATTGCTATGTCTTGGATCCTTCTGTGCATAGATTTGCATTTCTAAGTACATCACTGTAACTTGATGACTTGTCACAGTATACAGCTGGTTGATACAAGTTGGGCGTGCCCAGCAGTAAAATAAATCCATTCCTTTGTTAGTGACTCACAGTATTTCATACAGCTAGAATATTAATTTGTATTTAACATGTTTTCAGTATAAGCACAACCTACATTCTGCTTGAGACTTTCAAACTCCTTTGTTTGGTTTTAATCTCCAGATGCAGTGTTCAGAATTCCATGTGCGATTCTGTTTGCATCGTTTTCAATTTCTTTCATTTTGTGCATGGCTTACTATTCATTTTTTTACCAGTTCTTTGTTTTAGGGTGTCTTGCTATTCCGTGTTGGACGACTAGCAGTTTGACTCCAATAGTTGTACACAATGTTGGGTGTCTTGCTATTCCCTGTTGGACGACTAGCAATTTGACTCCAATAGTTGTACACAATGTTGGCTTTTGGCCTAATTTGCATTTCTCCTTTCAGGATTTTCACTCTTTCAATTGCGTGGCCAATTTTTTTTGTTTAAAGAATGTAACAAGTTTTGATAATGCCTTTTTGGCTCTTGACTTTTTCACATTTCTTCTGAATGCAAGAAATCTAAGTGTTAAGAAAGCTGCCTGCTTTTCATCCAAATCAGATCTCTTGATATTTTCAATCCCTTCTGTGATATCTTCTGCCAATGCTTTCAAGGTCCTTGGTTCTTTCTGTTCTTCTGGAGCTTGTGTTACAGTAAGCCTGTAACCTCTAACAGTTTTCGAATCCTTGGGCTGTTTATTACAGATTTTAGGCTCTTGGCCTTTTTTGCATAATACAATTGTTTCACCACTCGAAAATAAAATATATATTTTCCTGAAAAGGAAAGGGTTGTTATCTCCAAGTCTTAGCCTTGCTGTCTCCACAATTTACTAAAAGAAAACATGTGCTTGTTCGAATTCCGTAACTCAGCACTTGATTAAAGTTCTTTTATAATTTAAAACCAAATCTAATGCAGTCATTATGAACTGGAACTGAACTGTAATACTCACATCTGGTAAATGTGAAATTTTTTTCTACCAACTAGGCCTGTACAAGATCGGAACAATACACATCGGTTTTGACTGTTCTCTGTACCATCATCTGACTAAAGGAGTGCTTCCAATATTTTGGACTGCATCAAGCTGGTACTTTGCAATGATTGCTGGGACCAATTTCTAGCCAAATAAGTCAATAAATATATGTATTTTACTGTCATAAAACTTGCAGCCAAATAAGGCTGAAATATCTTAGACTTTACAATATATGATAATGCTAAAAATTAAAATTAAAATTTTACATTTATAAAGTTAAAAGTCTTCTGGAAGGTCTGTTTATACACCCTTATATACTGAACTTGTATGGCTTCAATTTATCATGACCATCAGTTTTTTCAGGGCCTTAAAAAAACTTATGGAATTTTTTACCAACTACAATAACTCTTAGAAATCTTCTTAAATTTATTAAAAAATTTGATCAAATTGGAGGCAAATCATAAACTTTAAATTTAATAATTAAATGGTTTTTGAAGAAAAAATTTGTTAAATGTGTAAGTGAATGAATAGTTGTGGTTACACTAGCTTGGGTTAAGTGGTTTACCACGGGGAATTTGCCTTGGGTTGGGTACACTCATGGCTTGGGTTTCCGGTGGTTTGACAGGTCTTGGTTACACAGCAAATGTTTGCTGTTCTTTGTACTTCTACTACAACGTTCTTCGCTTGGTTTAGCAGTTAATTCTTTTACGAAGGCTTTATAGATGATGTGCTCATTTTCGTTTCATGAATTCATGTACATATTTTGCAGAGCTCGTTGTGTTGTTCCTGCACGACAGTCAGGACGAGCCTGGGTATTTTCTCTTCCCCAGAACTGGTTGCAACAACTTTTGAACGATAGAGCCCTTAATATTTTATAGAATGAAAATTTTAGAGCTTCTCCAGGTACTTTTGAGCACACATGCCAGCTCATAGGACCCGCAATACAGCAACAAGACACACAAGTGCATAATGCTATTCCAGTTGAAAAGCGAGTTGTGTTAGGTGGGACAGTAATTCGCCCACTTGTGGTCGGAGACTCGGCTTACCCGTTGAAGACCTGGCTTCTGCAAGAAATCAAGGATAATGGTGCCCAAAACAGAGATCAGAAAAAAATCAACAAAGAGCTTTTGAAAGCACAGATAATTGTCGAGCATGCGCATGGTCTATTAAAGGGGAGATGGAGAGTACTACACTCGAGGGATTGGATGAAGATCTCGGTAGAATCCCAGACATGATAGTGGCATGCTGTATCCTGCACAACATTTGGAGAGGAGAAAAAATATGATGAAAATGTTGATGACAACGACAACAGTGATGATGTTTATGGAGCTCCCAACCAGGCTGCAAGGGGTGTTCAACAGGCTCTCATTCAATATGTAGCCAATCAGTAGTTTCCCTGCTTTCTTCTACATTTTTATTAAGGCCAATGTCTTTCAAAATGCAAGTTTTTTTGCGGGACCTACCGTCATATCGTCATGTGGTTAAATGAATGTTAGAGGAAAAAATTACATAAAGCAACTTGCAAATGCACCGAGTCTTTAAAAAATATAGTTGCAAGTTCCTTTACGTATTTTTTCTTTTTCACACTTTTTACCACATGAGGATTTTAGTATTTAAAAGTTTGTTTTTATTTTTGCTGTGCATGATTTTTTTCAGGTGTTTTCCATGCTATTTCTTTAAACAAAATCTCCTGCATGATTTATTTTTGTGAAATACTTCCCCCCCCCCAAAAAAACCATACACACATATTCTAATGGGTCACTAACATAGCTGTGACATGCATGGGCAAAAATAGTAACAGAGAATAAGCTATTTCTTCATATAATTTACTTTTATTTTTTCAAAGATTACAGTGTAATGCACATGAGATAACACTGAAATTGTCCATTATTTTCAAAACAAATCTCTATAAATGAAAGCCTACAAACCTAGGCAAAACTGTAATGTTTAAACAAACAACTAACATACAATCTGCAACAGTGGACTGTTCATGTCATGACTTAGCTTGCAGATCAGGACCAAATAGAATTACTGTTTGGAAGAAAAAATCTGTCCAAGTTTGTCTAGAACAGACATGATAAACTCCTGATGCATCCTTTTTGCACCAGCTTGTGATTTCAGGAGTGCGTCAAGCATACGTTCATCCTTCTCTTCTGATATTTGTATGGCTGCATGTTGTGCTCCATTAAACTTAGAATTCCATTTTCTGTTTCACTGCTTTCAAGGCTAGCTCGCTTTCTCTTCTATAGATGGTCCACATTTTTGGTTCCGCCCTTGGCTTTGATTTCTCTTTCTCTGCTGTCTCTTCTTGCAGTTTCACGTGGCACTAAAACAAGATCGACATCAGCCCCCATCTCTTCAAAGGGCCTGTTTATATGAGCGTCATCTGTTTTGCTGTTATGCCTCTTTGATTTCCTGGAACTTTTGATTCCTTCACATACTTAGGGTTGACTCTCTCTGACGTAGAGATGAATTCATCTACATCATAAAATGGAAAAGTTTTAGGATCATTTCCCGTTCTGTTGTTATCAACAATCCTTGTATTTTTCGAAAATTGTGCACCATTTCTTTTTAATTTGCAACAAGGTTTTTTGAGATTTGAAGCCAGCGTCACTACACATACTTGAAAAATCACTCAAAATGGATTTCCATACTTGCTTTTTACTGTGGCTACTTCTTGTTGACCGAAGTTTATCATAATTCTCTTTATTTGTCCAGGTACAGCATTTGACAGGTTTTTCATCTTTCTCAGATGAATCGCTGGAAACTGACGTATCTGGTCTTGGCATATCTGGCCTCGATGTAACTGGTGCCAGAATATCTGTTCCAGCCATCATTCTGCGCTGTCGTCCACTTATCTGCAAATATGAGCGCGAACTGGAGCCAAATATAGTTCAAGTTTCAACTTCAAGTTAATTTATTTGCCATTTTTTTTGTAAACATTAATTAAATTAATTACATGGATATAACACTCAGCATGCAACTTGTCATATGGTGCTTTCTGTATTTGTCATTAGTAGATTTGTGATTGGTGGAAGACGGTTTGGGTTAGATAAACCGTAGATAAACCATACCATTTGGTTCGGGAAATGTCATGGGGAATTCTTTTGTTGTTTTTGATGTGACTACCCACGAGATCAGTCACACATCAACACAGACTACCCACGGGTAAAACCCAAGTCCCCCTTGGGTAAAATGGCAGTGTAACCATAACTAATGAAAGAACGCAATTATTAGCTGTTATAAAAATTTAGTATGTAGTATGTAATTGAGTCATTGTTGATTGTAAAAACTTCCTGGCAATCTATTCTTTGTTCTACTCTCAACACCTTACAGGTCAAATTCTTATAAGCATTGTAATTACTCTTTATTTTCAGTCTGGCCCACATCCTTTAATTGTCCCACAAAACAACCACTGCCAGCTTCTCTAATCACAAGCCAGTGTTTTTCATTGTTAACAAAGTCTAAGGGGTTCCTTTTCTGTGAAAAATAGACTTGACACAAGATGGACTTGTAGAAGTCACTTGACGAGAACAGGGATTGTACTGCTCTTGAAATTCCTAAGAAAACCTCTCGATTTTAAAACAAAAATTCAGGCCCTTGAATTCTTTACTTATTCCAACAACAACTCTTAAAGATCTTTTAAATTTGTAAGAATTTAGTCAATTTGAAGGAAAATCATAAATTTTAAAGTGTTAAATTGAAAAATTTAATTGGTTTTTGCGAAAAAAATCAATTGTTAAATGTTTAAGTAAACAAAAAATGTAATTTAATGGCGGTTAGAAAATTTAATATGCAATATGTAACTGGGTCATTGTGCATCATAAAACCTTCCTTACAAGTTGTTCTTTTGTCTACTTTTAACACCTTTCAGGCCGAGTTCTTATAAGCGCTGTCGTCACCCGTCTGTATAAACCATAGCACGTTATTTCAGTTTGTCCCACATCCTAGCTCTTGCAATCACAAGCCAGCGTTTTTCATTGTTGGCAAGGTCTAAAGGTTGTTTTGTCTTTAAAAAATATTACAAACTTGACGCAAATTGACTTGTAAAAGTCACTCAAGAAGAACATGGATTTCACTGTTCCTAAAATTCCTTGAAACGTTATTGTTTTTTTAAAAAAATTTCCTTGGCCTTTAGGAACTCTTTGAATTCTTTGCTAATTAAAACAACTCTTGGGAATCTCCTTAAACCTGTCAGATGTTTGGTCAAATTGGAGGCAAATCATCAACTTTAAACTTAAGTTTAATTAGTTAAATGGTTTTTAAAATGAAAAAAAAAATATGAAACTCCGTCAGGTGGATAGGTTTTCTGTGAGCCTGCTTGGTATTTGCTATGATGTCAGTAGTACTGGAGATGATTCTGTCAGTGCAGCTGGTTGGTCATCCAGGAGGACAATCCTTTCAAAATCGGGTTGTGACTACTGTCTTGAGTCGCCGCATCTGTCACGAGCAGTTGGACCTCAACTATGGAGACCCTGGCCTTGATATTAACTATCCGGTCCTTTATGTTTGGGAATTCAATTGCCATGTTTTCTCATAAAGCACTGATTCGCACCTCTATACCTTTGAACATCTGAAAAAGACAATCATTATTACTAATTATATAGAATTTAAACACTCACACGGTCCTTTGTATTTATTTGAAATAGAACACAAGAAACATATCGAATAACAGTTGGGATATAAACCAAGTTCAAGCCTACATACTTAAATCTGTTTTTAAAAGTATTTTAAATAAAAATGATTCTGAAATAAATTCTCAAGCCTCGGTTCCTCCTTTCCCAATATAATCACAAATACTTTTTAATATTTATTTTGATTCACGCAATTACGTTATTGTTTGGTCTAAGTACTGTCTTTCTATAGAAAGATATTTAGAAAAAAAACTTACCTTGTTCATCTTGTTCATATGGGGTTAGTTGTACAAACTGGCTGAATAAGAGAAATGGGCACTGTCAACAAAATAATAAGTTAAATGTTTGAGAAGATTTGATTTAAACATTAATGAAAATAAAGACCAGCAGAGTATTAACGACTTAAGAATATTAAAATTCTTTTTTAAGGTGATAGAAACAAATAATATACCTGGGACACTTCTTTAAGCTGACTCTTAATTCGATGAGGATTGGTAATTGTCGTGGGAGCCTGGTTTTCGTCATACTGCTTTTGTCTTTTCTTTGTCTTGACTGTGGTCTCCCACTCTGCTTGCCGCTGCAGTTGACGTTTTTGTATTGTATTGAATTTTTTTTTCTGAAGATGTGGCTTGTGTGAGTATGGGCTCAGGAACTGGGGCCAGGGCAACTTCCTGTTCTTCTATGTGGGTGCATCCAGCCTCACGAGAAACACTGATGCCTTTTCTCCTGCACCTACTCTGATTCTAAATTGAAAACAAAAAGACATCTGGAATTGCAATTGATGTTATATATGTAAATCATATATTTTCAGAATTAGAGCAATAATACAATTCCTTGGTAGCATGTAATTCCTTCAATAATGATTTTTCCTTCAGTCAAAGCATTATGCGATGGTGGGCCCTCACCAGGGAATGAAGAGCAGTGACTCGCTTCTCATTTATCCGTAGCTGGGTTTGTGAGATCAGTTTAGAACTTTTAGCAGTGTTCAACTGTATTCCTATAATTATTGTTCCCATGCCTTCCCATGTCTGTGTTGGTACATATGTATGTCAGTTTCAAACATTGAAGTGGCAGATATAATTTTTGCTTGTGTTCCCCATGTACCATCATGTTCCATTTCACCCATCTGATCTTCAAAATCTTTATCCAATGAATTTCCGTTGGATGCCCGTATAACATAATGCTTGGCACAATTTTGGTGTTGCCGCATATATGCAACAAGTCCACGACGAACCATCATATAACATTCTTCATTATCTGTTACCACAAACACCTACGCTATAAATAGGTAATTGCCATCAGCACGGACATCACAAATTTGTACATCATTTCCAGATAGTTTATGTTGTTCAACATATGGAACAGGTCTTGGCTGAACGTTGTAGGGCACACGTCGGCATTGTTCCTACTGGAGGGATGGCGGACAAAATTCGATCAAATCACTCTGTTGATGGTGTGATGCTGTTATCATTACATCTGAGAAGTCGTTGTGGCAGAAGTTACAATTAAGACAAGAATCTAGGTCAACACTTCGTTAATTACCACGTTGACATGTTGTTTGAGTGCCCGTTTTATTACTGTATTGCTTCAAGCCTTAAACGATCTTCTTATGAGGTATTTTCAATGTAAAGACGTAAAACAGAACTTTCTCAGTTTCAAACTCAGTTTTGAATCATAAACAGAAAAAGTATAAATATTAATTTATTTCATAAAGTTTTGCAATATTGCGGACGTATTGTCTTGTATTATATTATATTAGGAACAGTTCAGGTATGAAAAAGCGCATAATTTGGCGCAGTAGTTGTCATTGAAATGTTAAGAATTTTCCACTTTAACCGATTCATTCCGTAGGAAGCATGACGTGTTTCTCACTTGTTCCATAAAGACGAGAGTGTGACATATCGCCAAAACACAAAAGAAACGTCTGCGCTACGTTACGCTATTATATTTTGTTTACTTATTAATATTTTTGTGTCGTGAGTAACAAAATAGGCAATCTACACCCTGTACTTTGGTTACTTCCTCGCGTATACATTTTACTTGATGGCTTTTAATTTACATTTGA
>JAOCNB020130713.1:0-10710 GCA_026546465.2 Palythoa caribaeorum | reverse complement strand
CTAGACCTAGTGCTGATCTAATAGAGCCAGTGCTGTCGATGAAGTGCTGTACTCGTACTCTGATCTAACGGTCTCTATCTATTATTCAATTACTAGACCTAGTGCTGATCTAATAGAGCCAGTGCTGTCGATGAAGTGCTGTACTCGTACTCTGATCTAACGGTCTCTAACTATTGTTCAATTACTAGACCTAGTGCTGATCTAATAGAGCCAGTGCTGTCGATGAAGTGCTGTACTCGTACTCTGATCTAATGGTCTCTATCTATTATTCAATTACTAGACCTAGTGCTGATCTAATAGAGCCAGTGCTGTCGATGAAGTGCTCCGACAAGAGACCTGGTAACGTGTTTAGCATTCCACTTCTAAGATACTGGAGCCAAGAATACCCCAAAGAAACGGCCATGCTGATTGGCCAGCAACTCAGCAAAAGTCTTTCAAGCAGTAAGAAACGAAAGTAAGTTCAGCTTAAAACGTTATTAGTAACAGTTACCTGTAACTGTCAGCGTAACACTTGTGGGATGTAGCTGAGAAAGATAAACTCACAAGTTAAGCACATGCATGTCATGAGACTTACAGCCTCTATACTGGGCACTACGGCCACATGGGTTGCAGACATTACCCCTTATATCTACCCTTAGATAAAGTGAGCCTGAGTGTTATCAGCCACTATACTGGGCACTATGACCACATGGGTAGCATTCATTACCCCTTATATCTACACTTAAATAAAGTAAGCCTGAGTGTTATCAGCCACTATACTGGGCACTACGGCCACATGGGTAGCGTTCATTACCCCTCATATCTACCCTTAAATAAAGTGAGCCTGAGTGTTAGCAGCCACTATACTGGGCACTATTAACATAGGGGTAGCAAGCATTACCCCTTATATCTACCTTTAAATAAAGTGAGCCTGAGTGTTAGTCGCCACTATACTGGGCACTATGGCCACATGGGTAATGGGCATTATTCCCTTGTATCTACCCTTAAATAAAGTGAGCCTGAGTGTTAGTAGCCACTATACTGGGCACTATAGCCACATGGGTAGTAGGCATTACCCCTTATATCTACCCTTAAATAAAGTGAGCCTGAGTGTTAGCAGCCACTATACTGGACACTATGACCACGTGGGTAGCATTCATTACCCCTTATATCTACACTTAAATAAAGTGAGCCTGAGTGTTAGCAGCGACACAACTGCCCAGCTACCTATGTGGCCACAGTGACCAATAAAGTGGCTGCAAGTTACCATTGACACGGATGTTCTGAACCTGAGTTTGCAATTGTCAGCGATTATTAGTTTGATGTGGTTTATTGTTATGGACAGTATTAAATGCCATCACCATCATCATGATCAAAATCATCATCATAATTTTCATCGTCATCGATCATCGTTCTTGTCATCTCTGTTATCATAATCATCAAAACTTAATTAGAATAACTTTTAAAAAGTAGTTAATGACGCTCGAAATCAATTTGCATTCGTTTACCTTACTGACCGTAGGGTTTAACATAGTCTCGCTAGACAACCACGTGGTATTCTAACAACGCGTTTGATTGGCTAAAACATTTTAGGAGTCAAAAGAACCAAGCTGGTTTAGACACCGTTCTGACGCACATGGACTGGCTGCACAAGGTTTGCCAAGAACAGGAAGATGTCTCTTGTAAGTTTTTTTTTATTATTTTTATCATGAGAATCTACCAGACGTGTAGTCAACGCTGGTGTGACAGTGTGGGTACCACGAGCGTTACACTAAGGTGTGACAGTGTGGGTACCACGAGCATTACACTAAGGTGTGACAGTGTGGGTACCACGAGGGTTACACTAAGGTAAACTGGTGATAGTGGTTCTAGAGACTGGTTCTAAGGTCCTTTAGTGTACCTGAATATAGCTTATTACCGGAAGTTAGCGTATTACCGGACTTTATGTACGCCATTCCATGTTAGCAAAGAATTATAGGAAAACTAGGAACACGTGTTAGGTCCACCATCGTACTTAGCAATACAAGAAGTTTGTATTGTCTCATCAAACCTTCAATGCTTCCTTATCCTAGAAGTCGGAACAAAGAAAGTCTTCCTCATTCTACGTTTGTTTTCAGCTAACACCCTACCAACTGTGAAAAATAGGTACTGATCTTTAATCTTGAATGAGTTATTTTGCGGGCAAGCTCAACCCCCCTGAAGTTTCCCTATCTGTTTCTGTGTTTCAACTGGTGTTGTAGAAATTTTTTCGTCTGTCACGGATTTTTATTCAGTATGAGCATCGCCACGGTTATAAAAATTAAAGCTGTAGGAAAAACTTAGAAATTCTTTGTTCGAGGATGTCATGTTCGTAAAGTTTTTCTCATTTTCTGCATGATGCAGTCACGCTGACAGCGCAGCTTATATACACGCCAGTGGCGGGAAACAGTCACGCTACGCTGACAGCAGAGCTTATACATGTTTTTGGGGCCAGTTTAGTTGAGGTACGCAAGTATTGGCGGGAAAGCTTGTGCAGGTCGGAATGCTTCCCCTCGAATCCTCCCCGTTGAAAACTACAGAATACACAGCGGATCAGTTCCAAACCTCAGAACGGCTATAGTTTTAAAAAGCACATGATAAAAGATTGTATCTCTCAATATATAACACACGTTAGGACAAAGTCAAACAACTCTAAAAATATGAAATAATCTTACTGCAGTAATTGAAATGCTGGCTGCAAAAATATTTGTCAGAATTATTCATAGCTTGATTATATTTGCATAAACACACTATTAGTTTTGAATTAACACTACATGAATAACAGTAACATAAAATTAACAAAATATTTCGTGCGAACTCTTTGCCTAAAACTTAAATAGATCAAGTAAGAAGGCCGGCAACAATTCTGCACTTCAGTGTGTGTATACTTTACCAACTGTAACGGTTCCTCCGTAGTTTTCAAGCACGAAGGGATGAAAGCTGCTTTGGACCAAGTACGACAAGCTGCAAGTGAAGCTAGAAAATCCAGGTAAACTAAGACACTTTCTTGTTTTTCATCCAATCTCGGAAACTAATGATGGACTTGAGAATACACAGTGCATCAAATTGGGGCATATATCAAACCAGTGCTTTTCGCTCTCTCGGATTTACTTACAATCACAGACTATTTAATATTCAGAAACGAATGATCGTAAGAGAACCAGTTCATTTTGTTTCCCAAGTGAGTTTTCAAGACGAGGGTTTAAAGAAAATAAAACTCACTCACTCATCCCTGTAACCCTGTTCTTTAAATAATGGTCGTAATTCCGCCTAGTTAAAAGATTTTGTAAAAATATCGGTAAAATTATTAGATGTAATATATAAAAAACTAAAGGTTTTCGATCTTACAAATCATCTTCAGAGTTAAAACTGAATAAGATCTACCGCGTCTTTGATAACTAAATCACCCCGATTCCCTAAGGGAAAAGAATTAGTTCATAAGACTGTACTTGTTTATTAAGTTCCGGATTAGTAACTACGATGAATAGCGCCTCAACAATGCGTCTTTTGATGAACGAATAAACAGTTCGCAAAGGCTTCCAATTGAAAGAATGAGTTGGATTTATTTTAAGATGTCTGGCTGGCTCTGACTGTTTTGATTTGTCTTCGTGTTCTTGTATTCTGACTTCTAGATTTCTTGCCGTTTCACCTACGTATTCCACACCACAGTTACAAATTCCTCTATAGATAACATTCTTTAAATGTTTAAATGTTTTGTAACATTAGTGTTTGAATACACGCGAGAGAAAAGTTAAATAGAAGTGAAACTTGCCAACAGGTTTAAGATGCTCTTTTCCATTTGTGAAGAACTCGATTCCAGAAAAAGAACGACCCGTGCTTCGCGAATGGCAGCTGCAGTGCGAGAGATTTCCCCACCGTCATCAGAGAGTGAAGAGGAGGTGAGGAGTACATAGCTAAAGCATGGTTCGTACGGAAAACCTGAGAAGGTCTTTGTCAAGTTCTCTGTCTCCGTATAATTTCACTGTCGCTGTCTGTCAGTCATTCTCATTATCTCTGTGATTGTTATTGTCACTGTGGCTGTCACTGTTATCAGCGACTTTAAGAAACTTCGATGGCAACGTCAACGACGACGGCTCAGAAAAAAATATGTTTATGATTTGCTTTATTCTTCTTTCTGCGGCTTATAAGGCTTTATTTTTCTCTACCTTCAGCTTTGTGAACTGAAAAAGAGTAAAAATATCTCCAAGAAGGTAAACAGATATTGTGCACAGTTTCGTCGTACCAAAAACCCCCAAAAAGGTCTTTTCACGTTGGGTTTCTAGCAACAACTATATACAGGTGCTCGGCTCTATGCATTCCAACGTACAATTATTGTGTTTACTATTGTTCTTTGCTGCCGTCGTCGGCGTCGCCTAACTCATTTGTTAAGGTCTCTAGTGTCACTGTAATTGTCACTCTGTCACTGTTATTTTCATTGTCATGGTTATGGTTATGGCTATGGCTATGGTTATGGTTATGGATATAGTTATGGTTATGGCTATGGTTATGGTTATGGTTATAATTATGGTTATGGTTATGGTTATGGTTATGATTATGATTATGATAATGGTTATGGTTAAGTGATTGTGGTTATTGTTGTTCCTTATTACAGGAAGAGGAAGCCCCGAAACCCCGACAGTCCAAAAGACGAAAAAAGACGAGCACGAGTGTGGACTCAGACAGTGATGAATAGACAGTGATCCAACCGTTAAATATGCATTCGCTATTAATCACAGCTAAAGCGTTGACAAATTCTGTGTGGTTCGTGCTTATGAAGTGATGGGACCTAGCAGTAATCACATGACTGCAGAACATTTCTCTGTTATTAGTTGGGGAGAGTCGGTGCGAAATAACAAAACTGATTTACACATTTCCCACTTCCCCACTTTCTGTGGCTTTGCGACCTCTAATTAGGCCAACGTTTGGCGGAGATTGAATGTTTTATTTCCCATGCTCGTGTAATTAATATCTTATGAACTGGTGCATCACAAGAATGCAAACAATCCCTTCGGGCATTTCAAGTTTTTGAAAGTTTTATTGGCAGCACAAAAATTCAACAAAGAAGTGCCAATTTTAATCATTATTACACTTTAAAGAGACCCTAAAATGTCCACGAAATCGAAACCATCTCCTTAACATTATCAATTAACGCAAGTTTATGCGTACTAGATCATATCAGTGGGGGACCGGGGCACAAAGGAACTGTATTTTTTGTATAAAATCCTTGACATTTCCAGGAAAAGTCCAGTCATCTGAAACTATAGTGAGAGGAATCCTTGAGAAGGTTAAAGGATTTTTTAAATAGATTTGAAACTGCTTTGAACGTCCTACGTTACTTTAGAGCATTTATTAAATTTTATTCTAAATTTAATAGAATTCCCGGAATTCTTCCTTCCTTCTCGTGTCACTTCCAAACAACGTTTGTCGGTACACTTGAAGCACTTCGCTCCTTTCCTGTCACTTCTATCAACCATCTTGACGTACTTGTGATAAACTCAGATCTTGCTTCTAACGCAATATTTTTATATCCACCACGGTTCTGATTGTTACATTGAGGATGTAAAATATTTCTCTGCACTTTAGTCACGCAGCTGTGAAGTTGAGGTAACTGTTCATTTGGTATTGCAACTTTACCCAGAAGGCTCCAATACAGGTAGTACCTCGTGGAAACCATCTTTCCCGTTTAGAAAATAAGTTACGATAGTTCCTTTGCCCTAAAGGAAAAACATATTTTCCTGTTATTTCTTCGCAACACCCCAAAAAATGAAGTGAAGGAAGAAAAGAAAAAAACTTCGTTACAAAGTGTGAAAATCCAAAATAGACGCTGAAAACAGTGAATTTTTGCATTTACTCTAAATTCAAGTTAGCCCTCGTGATTTTGAGGAGAAAAGGAGAAATTTGGAATGAAGGCATCACAAGGCAACTTTTTGTTCATTGAATCGCACTTGTGACGAGCTAATTAAAGTGCACTGGAGACGGTTTTGTTGAAATAGCTGGCAGGGAACTTTTCTTGTATGGTCTTCCAGGCAAATACTGGTGACCACCTCTTTGTTGGGACAAATAGCCGATTTTGGTCATTCTCAGTTTTTTTAAGGCAAACGAACTGATTAATACCAGAAGTATGTATCTTGTATTCTACACATGCCCACGTAACGTCAATGCTATCAATTCAGTCATTGTTAAAGTGCTGTCACTGTTTTTTAAAAATGTTTTTGTTTTGTTGGACATCATGCAGTTACTTTTTCAACGTAATTTCAAATTATTTTGACTTAAATCGCTAACTGTATGCGATTAGCGTGTGTGAATCGTAACCCCAGGTATGCGAGTTCAAACCCCACCCTGACTTCTGTGTTGTGTACTTGAACAAGACACTTTACACGACTTGTTCAAATCAACTCGACTGTATAATGAGATTAAACCCTGACCAGAACACTATCGTGTCTTTAAACAAGACACATTACCCGACTTATTCCAATCAACTCAGCTGTATAATGAGATTGAACCCTGGCCTGACCACTCTGTCGTGTCTTTGAACAAGACACTACTCCACTCGTTCCAGTCCACTCAGTGTATAAATATGAATGAATATAGCAACTATATATACTTCTACTCGGGGGAATATACCAGCTGTATATACTTCTACTGGGGGCCAACCTGCAAGGGATTAGTGTCCTGTCCAGGTGGTGTCAATGACTCTCATCCGCGTAACACTACAGAGACCAGAGAAAAGCACCGGCTCCAGTGAGGCAGTGGGTTCGTGAAAGGATTTGTGAGGTTTTTGAACTTCTAAGTCATTTGATGCGATGTATCTCGACCAGCGATAAGTCGATCGAGCGTTTCCCATTTTCATCAAGATTCGAATATCAGGAGACAATGGTATAACATAGATTACCTTTAACACAACTGGTCCTCTTTCTTCCAAGTGATAACCTCCAAGTGCCTCTAGTACCGACTTGCATTCTGGACTGACGTGAATTCGCAGCGCTATAACAGAGTGTGTTGAAACCAAGAAATTGCAAAACGTTTCTGGCATCAAGAATATCTTGTACTTATAACAGCTCGGCCAGTATTTTAGGAATGTGATTCATCCTAAGTGTTTGCAGCACTACCTTAGATGGACTTTTGAGAGGGAGGCAAAGGTCATTCAAAGTGTTGGCTGTACAGGTTTGCGTTTTGTTGTCTGGCAGACGATGAACGCACATTCCTGTTTTTGGCGCGATTTTTCCCGCGCTTTGAAGGAGGACGGTGGGTGATTGGTTGAATTTATTTATACGTCTTACGTTGCCACGCCTTCGGCTGTGTGATTTCACATTTTTCGTAAATGCTGGCCGATGCAATTTCTTTTAACTATAAATTCAAATTGGGCTCACAATCCTCATTTAGGGAAAACACGGTTTATCAGATTTTTTGACTCAAGCAGAGCGCTAATTATGAGGGTCAATTGAATGTAGAAAAGAAAAGTTTAAAAGAACCACATTTATAAAACATGTCTAAAACCAGAAAAACACTGAGAAACATAAAATCCTAAATTATTTAGAGGCGTTTTGAATACTTGCACAATGTTAAAACTTCTATCAAAAATTTTTCTATTTATCGCAACTTCAAACGTTTACTTATTAGCTTTTGTAGCTTAACCCTTACCTTTGCTTCAAGTGGATTGCATTCCTCCTTTATCACAATTTTTTTTATTTGACAAAAAACAACACAAACGGCAACTGTTTTTATCATATCCAAACTCTTGCTACCAGCCTCGCCCAGTGGTCAGGGCGCCGGACATGAATGCGGTCGACCCGGGTTCAAGTCCCGCTTTGACTACTGGTTGGATTTGTCATTGGATAAATCCCAGAGTCAAACCTACTGTGCTTTGTAAATAGGGAACTAGTCTGCCTTCTGCCATTTAGGATTCTTAATTGTATACTGGTTTGTGTTGTGCTCGAACTGAAATAAAGTAGTGTTTTTTTGTGTTTGTTGATACGGCTAGGCCGACGTTTTTCCCAGTTGGACACATACCGACTCCGTTGGACTCCATCCGGGATGCGTAGTTAACGGTGTCACCGAACAAGCAGTATCTTGGCATTTTAGTCCCCACAACACCGCTTACACAGGGACCTACACCAAATAAAAAATTTTATTGTTACTGAACATCTAACGGTCATTTTGCAAGAGTGCATTAAATATAAGATATGGTATATAATATGCTATCTCCGATTTCTGTAGTATTAAGCGGATACGAGCCACTAACCCGTGACCTTGTGGTAAGAAGGCAGAGGTCTTACCATCGCGCCCACCATGCCGCCGTGATGTATAACACGAGACTTTGCAACTTCTGCAAGTTGGTTATAAAGTTAGATGTTACTGAGAAAGATAAGCTCACAAGTTCAACACATGAATGCCAATGATAACTTGCAGCCACTACATTAAGCTCTATGGCCACATGGGTAGTAGGCATTACCCCTAACATCTTCCCTTACATAAAAGCGAGCCTGAGTATTAGCAGCCGCAGATAGCTGTTTCGGCCTTACCGGGGCTCAACATAGTGGCACAGCTATGGTCACATGGGTAGTAGGCATTATCCCTAACATCTTCCTTTACATAAAGCTACCTTGAGTATTAGCAGCCGCAGATAGCTGTTTTGGCCTTACCGGGGCTCAACATAGTGGCACAGCTATGGTCACATGGGTAGTAGGCATTACCCCTAACATTTCCTTTACATAAAGCGACCTTGAGTATTAGCAGCCGTAGATAGCTGTTTCGGCCTTATTGGGTATCAACATTGCACAACTAACAGGCTCAGTTAAATAAAGTAAAGTTTAGAGCGTAACGCTTGTGGGATGCGGCTGAGAAAGATAAACTCGCAAATTCAGCATATCAATGCTGATGGCGATATGTATGGCCATACGGGTAGCTTTCCTGACCTCTCAGTTTTTGCTTCAGTGATTTGCTATCTTGCACTTTTATTTCAAGGAACAACGATGAACAAAGATTTACACAACGGCCACAATACATTACCTGTATGAATTCCTATCCGCATAAGAATCCGCTTTTCACGCATATGCTTGATTTTGAAATCCCTGGTAGAACTGAGCAAGGTCAAGGCCATGGTTCCTATCTCACCAGCGTGTAGGTTACCATTGGGAACCGGAAGTCCTGACACGACCATGTACGCGTCGCCTATTGTTTCAACCTTATAGGGGAAAATTAAAAAGAGCAGATTAGTAACGGTGCAAACAATCCTGAGGCAAAACATTTGCAAGACCTACTACTTCATGGAGCAGAATACAGAAGTCCCTAACAGTTGTTGTTCAGAATCTCTTTCCTGCTATATTTCATGAAGCACTGAAATCTGCGGAGAAGCGAAGGGATGGATTTGTCATTTGACAACCTAGACTGAAATTAAAAGTGGTTTATGGATGACGCTCTGTTACAAAAGTGGTGAAAATAGTTGTTTGTGCAAAATACAAAGCCTTAGATTGCAATCCATCCTAGATCTTCCTTCGACGATGCAGCTAGTAAAACGTCATTGTTATAATTATTATTATTATTATTATTATTATTATTATTTTATTATTATTATTATTAGTAGTAGTAGTAGTAGTAGTAGTATTACCATCAACATCGTGATAATCATTGTCAAAATTATCACCATTGTCATCATCATCATCACAATTATCATCATTATCTTGAGTCTCACCATCATCATCATCACCATCATCATCATCATCATCATCACAATTATCATCGTCTTCACTATCACCATCATGATCATCACCATTATCATCATCACTATTATCACCATTATCATCATCTTCACTATCATCATTTTTGTTCACCTTGTAAACGTCATAAGTGTCTATCACGCAGTCAAACAGAGTGTAGAGGTCGTTCAGAAAATCCACAACCTGAAGTAAAAGATTATATTGTGAATGGTAAGTGAAACTGTAATTGATCCCACACAGTTGTCAATTTCCATTGATGTCTTTCCAATGTTGCATTCTTACTGGAATATATACAGGAATAAAACAGTCCAGTGTGAAGGACACTCGGAAATACAGGTTGGCAGACGGTGGAAAAAACATCTTGTGCGCACAAAATTTAATTTGGGTTCAAACAAAAAGAGAGAAGCGAGACGAAAAGAAATGTGCCAAATTCAATTACAAAGCAGACAAGCTGAAACATGATAACTGGAAGAACTTCGTTCTGAAAACAAGCTCTAAATGCAAAAGAATGAGGAGCTTCAAGTGATATAACAACTGATGGATGAGCAGTGGAGGTGAAAACGCTCTGAAAAGGCTAGTTATCTACCACCAAAGTTAGTCGAGTGGACTGGTTAAGAAATTTAGCAAACTATAAAGAAGATTATGTACGGTGCTGCTTTGTTTTCTGTTGAGTGCAGGGTCACGGATAGGATCTTTTGTTCTAAGTTTGATATCTGGTTAGTCAATTGGCCGTTTGTTCATTAACATTTCAAAGCCTTTTGTTATCTGTGCAGGGTCAACGTCATATTTCAATAGGGAAAAGGAGAACAAGAAATCTCAAAGCCTTTTGTTATCTGTGCACACTCAACGTCATATTTCAATAGGGAAAAGGAGAACAAGAAATCTCAAAGCCTTTTGTTATTCGTGCAGGGTCAACGTCATATTTCAATAGGGAAAAGGAGAACAAGAAATCTCAAAGCCTTTTGTTATCCGTGCAGGGTCAACGTTGTATTTCAAT
>JAOCNB020130684.1:0-10711 GCA_026546465.2 Palythoa caribaeorum | reverse complement strand
ACAATAACAATAACAATAATAATAATAATAATAATAGTAATAATAATAATAATAATAATAATAATAGCCGGTTTATTGAGCACTTCTGGCAGTTATAAACTGAATAAACAGTGCAATGTACTAGTATAAGACTTATTCTAATAATTAATTCTAGCTATTTACAATTAGGACTAAATTGTTTTAAATAGTAAATTGCGTTTTTAAGACAAAATTGACTACTTTTGAGTTTTTGAGACTAAATTGATAGGGGTTAAGTAGAAAGATTCGTAAATAGGTAAGTATAAAACAAACTTATATCATTAGGCAGCTGCCGTGTGAAGCAACTTTATATATCTAACTTAAATTGCCTAGGGTCTTTGAACTTTAGACTTTAAAGGGTTTAACTTTGAAACTTTGCTCATGGTTCTTTAAGCTAACTTTATACATTTCTTCGAGTGTGCAACATCTTGTTTTTTCTAATGTAAATTCTAATGTAAAACATTAACCTCAAAAAATACAAAAAATATGTAAAAAAGTGTATTGGGTAAAATAGAAATGAAAATAAATTAGAAATTTGATTATAACTTGTGTCTTTTGCATTGAAACGGAAATTATTGGAAAAGTGCAGAGGTAACTCGAAACGAGTGGCACGACACAACTAACCATATCCGTAAACGGAAACTGAGAAAAAATAAACAAGCAAAAAAACAAGCTCATATTTCAATTAGCCTCGAGTCAATTTAGGAGACACATGGTTTGCAAAATAGCTGGATCTACAACGCAAAGTTTGACAGAGAACTTTGGCTGAAATTATTTGACGATTTCTTGACATGAAACGCTGCAGGAATCAAGGTAAGGCAGGCACATGTATTTATTTATTTATAGATTGTATCAGTATCGCCGTTTTTTTTCCAAATTGGTGTATCAGACTGATCTTCGACCAGAGCTGAACTGATACGAAAGATTTTAAATATCTAGACGAACCGATCAATAAGATCGATATCAAAACGTTGAAAAAGCCACATTCAATCCTGAAGGTTCAATCTAAAATATACGACTTTCAGAGACTGTACATGTGAAATGAAACGAATGTTCGTTACTGAATTGGTAAAATTGAGTCGAAATCGATGTATGGCGTCTTCCCAAGATTAACGTCGTCTAATCGAATCTAAACTAAACGAATGTAATCAATGTAAATTTAATATCATTTTAATCTATCTATTTTACAGTAAACGTCTGACCTGATCTAAACCATTTTCATCGAAATGCTCTATTACATAGTTTTAAGTACAACTTGAGCTCCAAAACTAATTTATAAAATTCTCTATAGTGCCAGCTTTCATGTAATGTCTCAACTTTGAGTACATCGAGTCGATGTCAAGAGCAAATATTTTAAACTATTAAACAAAAACCACATTCAAAAATTCCGGATATTTTTTCTTTTGGCCATACGAAAGTGGTAAAATATTGAAAAGTTTTATCCATTTAATTACCTGTTTGAACGCGGCCTGTAAATTGCCTCGGCCTCCCATATAATTAATTTGAACAAATAAACTTTAGTCTTTACGGTTTACACGTAATAAAAGTTAAAACTTTAAACATTCATGCATTGACGTTTCGCCTACACTGGTGGTGGTAGCATTTATCATGAATAAAATTTTAAAAAGGAGTGATATGAGAGTGATGAAGGCTAGGGGATGGCCGCGGGTGGCCTGGAAACAATGTTGCCAATCTGCCATGTTGAACTGTAGACTAATCAAGATGGCGGGCGGATATATGTAATGTAATGTTTTGTTTTGATCCTCTTTGCTATTGTGTCTATTATGTTCGAATAGAAAGCCTAATTAAATTCGTAAATGAAGTACCACACTAAGTTAATACAAAGTAGCCAGTCGATTTTTCGTGGTCAGGCCCCTTATTGCTTTTCGTGGCTCAAACTCGAAGACAAAGGTTGCTGGAGAGAACGTGACACTGTGTATAATAAATAAGTAAAAAGGAGGGAATTGATGAAGCGACTAAAAAATAGGTAGCTTTTTCCTAAAGCATTTTTAAATGGTATTTTCCCTTTTCAGAGAAGTTTTGAGTGCAATTTCTGGAATTTCTACTGAACGGTAAAAAGGGGCGACAGTTGCTGCTACGATATGATCGAAAGAAAAGCTCAATTAGGAAGAAAGATGATATCATTTCTTTATATGTAGACCGATTTACCGCAGCCGTTTTTAAAATAACTGCACAAAAAAATCAGGATATTTTGCTAAAAACGGGAGGCAGGAGAGCCTGTTCGCAGGCTAGGTTCTCAGTAAAAGCAGGAAATTGAACGAATTGCGTCCGCTGTTCGGACGAACGTATCCGCTTGTAGTGGCTGTTAAATTTCTCTTTGATTAAAAAAATGTGTTGGTGAAAACAAATTATGGCCGCATGTTGATAAAAATTTGGGCGACCACTTGTTGAAATTTGCATCGAGAACCCTGTGGTATGTATGTATTTATGTAGCGAGGGACGATATACGTAAATTTATTTATTTATTTATTTAAATGTAGTTTAAAATTTAGAAGATACAAACTACGGAGAAGAAATTTACTTACTCTAAAAGAAATCTCAAGATTTTCACCTCCCCAGATATCCATTCCAGTATCGTATGTTCCTATGTGCTCGAAATAACTCTTATCGATGGAAAACAACCCTCCTGCCATCACCGGTGTTCTGAAAACAGTTGATAAAGATGGCGTTATACGAAAGTAGAATCTAATTAATGTGTGTATCCAAATGGTAAAATACTAAGGAAGGGGGCAGAGGCACATTGTTTAATACGTCGCTCACGAAAACCTTATCACTTTAGAGCAACAGTCAATTAATCATTGCCGTCATTTGGTAATTTATAAGCAAATCGCGAACAGCTGGCGAAATCGATATCCGACCAGTAGCAGACTAGCGGGTACTGGCATATGCTTGAAAGAATGTATACCTGTAACAACAATTCTATAAAAGACTTTTTTTCGATGTTCATTGATATTATTATCATTTTGTTCTTGTTCTTCTTTGTAAACTAAACTGAAAAGGTTTTTTTACAGCTCAGCCTTAGCTCTCAAGTCCGTTGAGGTTCATTTAAAACAAAATGCAACAAACAAGAGAACCTACCTCACTCCATCTGTTTCGTCCTTTCTCCTCTCCATTTCGTACAGTGGGATGGGCTTCCAACCGAACTCTAGTCTCCATCGAAAGATTCCGCGATGAAACGGCTCAGGTACAGCATGATAATAAAATGTATTTTCACTAATTTCGTCAATAACAGGCATAACAACATTGGACCGATTTTCAGCAATTCTGGCCAATAGCGGCTCCAGCCATCCTTTTGAACATTCACAGTGAGCATCCAGAAACGTCAGAACTTTTCCTTTAGCCTCCGAAGAACCTTTTAACCGCGCTCGTATCAGTCCTTCGCGCTGTGGAAGTCGCACTATCCGCACAACGCCTAATTTAGCTACATAATCATCTAACTTTTGTTTTAATTCATCTGTTAGAGTAAAATGAAACAAAAGAATTCTTTATTATTAAGTATGTTCAAATTTTCATTTTTAATTTTCTAGTTAAGCAGTATGAACATACTCTGCGAACAGAGCCACTTTTCTCCTCCACTTTTTGGCGGGGGAGAAAAGTGCCTCTGTTCGCAGAGTATTATGAACAAATCTGGAATGCAAAATAGGCCGTCATCTTCAGAAAAAAAAACATAAAGTCAACCCAGATTGAGACCTGTTTAAAATAATTTTCATGTACTTATTTTAATGCAAGGCAGCTATAGAACAGAATTTAATCATTAGGATTAGATTGGACACTAATGAAAAGTTATCGGAGGTTAGGCCAGGGTAAAGATTGTATCAAGACAAGATTAGAAATGGTAAGGCAGTCATTTGCTTCTTTCATATATCATGGTAATGCAGTATAATAAATCTCTATGTTTCTGATAGCTGGTACAGAAAGCAACTGCAAAGATAAAAAAAAACCTTAAATCTAATGTTGATAAATTCCTGTTAGTTCTTATAACTGCATGTTATTGATGAGAGCCATTTGTGTAACACACTTTACCCCCTCCCTATGTTGACCAGTGCTCTGTTTTACTGGTAATTAAACCTAAAGCTCCAGGAATCAGACGAAAGTCAAAACAGGAATTGGGCTTAAAGAGAATTGAGATGGAAGTCTCTGGCACAGAAGGCAGCACACTTACCAACTGTTCTTTGGTTATGCCCCACCCCCATCCTTCCTCCCTATCAAATACCCTGAGGGGTATTTGGGGTATTTATGTATGTATTAATTTGACTGAAATCAAAGCGATCTTTTTAAACTGAGGTCTTGAAATTATCAAGTTTTTTGCATTGGGTACACGTACAGTAATGATCGACACCTTTCACTGTTTTTGTCTTGAGAGCTCTTCTTCTGAACTAGCTGGACTTGACTTTTTGTGGTGGCCAACCTTTGAAAAACGCTGTAAATAGTCTCCATTTTAAATGCTTTTTCCATAGTTTTTTTTTACGAATTTTCCCTGTAGTAAATAAATAAACAAAATATTACCTCTAGTGCTTGCATCATCTATCAGTATAATTTCCTCTAGCAACCAAGGAGGACTCCGGTTGATTACACTGTGAACAGTCCTTAGTAAGGTGGACCAAGCTTCATTATGAAAGCAAATAATTACACTTGTTTTGGGCAGAAGGACTGGATATTTCTTCTGTTTACACCTATTTAAAATAGAAGAAAATATTTTAACATGTCAAAAATAAAGGAAAAATGACAACATCTGTTAGGGAAGAGGAATAAAATCTATAATTTATACAAAAAATAAACAAAATATATAACATATAGCTGTACATAGCATAATAGTGTATCAAAAATTATACAACATAGAATTTATAATAATAATAATAGATTATTAACTGGGCGCGAGGTCTGTATGAAAAAAATATCAGACTGAGGTCTTGACAGTACGGAACGAGCGCAGTAAAGTTCATACAAAAAAGACAGAGGTCTGATATTTTTACATACAAACTGAGCAAGCAAGGTTAATATGTCAATTATTATATGACACTTTTTACTTCCAGTAATTTATCCCATGTTTACATCTATGGGAAAAATCATCATAACTATCTGACAGTTTTCAGAAATCATCAGAAATGCTCAGTGTTTCTTATGCATTGTTGTTTTTTTTTAAGATTTTCTAAAAATCTTTGGAAATCTTAAGAAGTGTTCAGAAATCTTCGGAGAGTTTTAATGGCATGACTTAAAGCTATGCTCTGTCATCCCAATATAATTCTTTGTGTCCCCTGTGGGTATTGTTACCATGGCATTATATACAATGCCAGATGACAGACATGCACAGTTGAGAGGGCAAAAGTCTTTCTTCCTAAAGTTACAATTACAGTTATTAGCCTCAGGGTTTTGGCAGTATAACACTTAATGGTAGGGCTCCATGTTGCTCATACACTGAGCTATAACTAACGGTGTGCGATTCGCAAAATGTTGTCAATTAAACAAAGGAAAGATCTCACAATATTCGTCAGGATGCTTTAACTGTATGGAGGGTTAAACCAAATAATATTTCTTGCTCTTTTTTTCTTTTGTTTGCTTTTTTATCATTATTTTTTACACATTTGATGTTTTCATATTTGATGTTTTGTAATAATTGTAACTCAAGGAAGAAAGACCTATGCCATTTCAACAATGCATGTCTGTCACCTGGCATTGCATATACATTAACATCAAAAATATTTTAAATAAAATTATTTTGAACAATTTATTTTTGGATAAATTAATTTCGGACACTTTTTTGCAAGTTTTGGACAATTTTTGCAGCTAACATAACTTTATTACAAACCCAATCCAACGAAAGGACAAAAACCCTTTGCTAAGAAAGAAATCAAATCTGAAACTATTTTTGTTGACAAATATTCAGTTGTATGGATGTTCCAGAGAATTAAGGCAAGCTCATTGCTGATGCTGTGTGTGGCATGTACCTCAAGAAATTTCTCACTTTGTTTATTTTTTTTTCTTACTCACGGCGGAAGAGTTGAGGCTACTATGGAGGCTGAAAAGCACTGGGGTTCGCCAATAGCAAAGCTGGCTAGACTTTTAGGTCGTGGTAAGGACAACATTTAAGATTGAGGATGCCAAATTGCAAATTATTTGCTGATTAAATGAACTATTTGAACAGAATTATGATGCTATCAAAAAGGACTCACTGCACACTGAATAAGATATTATTTCCCTAGGCCCAAAGGATCAAAATACTGGCAGTGATGAAGATGGAGATAAAAATGATGAGACTGTAATTATTGATGATAAAAAAGACAAAGATTGAATTGGGTGAAACACATTTATTTATCAAGGGCCAAGATTTAAACAATTTTCATGTAACATCAAACTGTGAGAATATATGAACAAAAAGTTACAATCCACTGTAACAACACTCACAGGCGACACAAAGAATTATATTGGGATGATGGAGAATAGCTTAAAGTCACGCTACAGCAACCACAAAATGTCATTCAACCACAGAAAACATTGTCACACCACAGTCTTTCTAAATTCGCCTGGGATCTTAAGGATAGTGACTGGCCTATGTCATCCAATGGTCAATCCTTAAATGAGCAAGCACTTATAAACGAAACTCATCTTGATGCAATCTGTGTTCAACTGAAAACCTCTGTAACTTAACTACCAACAAATCTACACTCCTCAACAAGAAATCTGAGCTCATCACTAAATGCCGTCATGAAAACAAATACTTTGCAGCCAATCAAAAGCTAAACCACCCTATCTGCCCTGTTTAAATTCTACATCTGCTGTTTCTAATAGTGCAGTCTGATGATTGCATAATGTGTGAAACTCAATAAGTAACTAGTACTGTTTGTACTCTATTTTCCAAACTTTTTCTTTTGTATATATATGCTTTGACTTTAACTACTTATCAATGAAATGCTAGTATTTATTATTGCAGGTAGTGACTTTGTGGACGAGTAGTACATGCTGAAATTCTTGACTCGTTGCATACTGTGCCTGTAAAGTAAATGCTATGACATATATGAACATTGATCTTCAAATAGTGATAGTAATTAGGAATTCAATCCATTCAGACTAAAAAGATAGCGATTGTCACATCCAGCATGATCATAAGGGTATCACAGGGATGTAGATAACAGTCGGAAGCCGGGAAAATTACCCGGCTAAGAACATGATTTTTCTGGCTGTAAAGCACTACTTCTTTCTCCAAAATGTTTTTAAATGTTGTCAGAAATATACCTGCCTATCATTGCTAGATTCCCACTTGTTAAAAACTTTAGCTACATCCCTGGGTATCATCAATATAGCTTTTTGTAGAAAGCTGGTAGTTTCCCTTCATGCTTCGATCAACCCCTCTTCAACAGACATTGTAATGGGGTCCATGCTCCAGCCCTTATTAGCTAAATATATATGTTTTTATGTGATCTATTGACGAGGGGTTTAAAAGCACAAAGAGAAATTACCAGCTTTCTACCTATGCCATGTCAATTATATCCTTACGATAATGCCGGATGTGACAGCCACTATCTCCTTTCTGAACACCCTAAAACATTATTTGTAACATGAGGTAGAAGAAGATCATAGATAACTGAAATGCAATACACATAATTATTTTACCATCTGTACAACTCCTTGTTTATAGCATGAATTACACAAAATAAATAGGCAAAAAAATCTGACATAAGACCAATTCAAATCCACTTTAATATCACCAGTCTCTATTCTGTCTTTTTATTGCCAATATAATTATTTTGAATACAAAACTGCAAAACTTGAGAAGATGGAAACAAGAAAATTGAAACAATTTTTTTTATTTCCATTTTTTTATTTTGAAAACAAAAATGCAAAGTTTCTCAGTTTCAAATATTTTGTATGTAAAAACAGAAATAGAATTTAAAATAACTATACTTACTGATTAGTTTTTTAAGCAAAAAATATAAGAATATTTTGTCTTTATTTGCTAAATATGGTCAAGGAAAGTGATCTTTCCAGCTGCATGCATTTCAGTCTTTAAAATACTTAAAAAAAAACTTTTAAAATTATCAAAAGCCATAGTACATACATGGATTGTGTAATTTGATAGATGCCACTTTATATTTGCTGTCAAATGAAGTGGCAGAGGCAAAAGGTGCAATTTAGTACATGTTCCTGTGTACACAATACTTTCAAAAGGAGAGTCTAGAAACACAACAATTAAAAAACATATTTAAGAAATTACTTCATTTTTCAGCACTTTATAAACGGATCAATTCGATTTATTCTCTACCAGTTACGTAACTTTTAAGTTGCGTTCCAAAAGTATCGTGTTATACTAATAGAGAGTCGACCACATACACTTGACTAGCTAGCTACACGCTTATATCTTTTAAAAGTGTTAGATCGTTTTTCGACTAGAATTAATTATTGCTTCTATTAAAGTATATGTACTAAGCAGTATTAAAGCCTGAATCGTTCCTAGATAATAAAATGAAAACCTGTTTCCTAGGCTCTTGCTAAGCTTTTATACTATCAATCTCAATTATTAGGGTTGATTGTTTTTGTTATGGTTCCGAAGGCGAAAAAGCAATTTAGATATTGAAATACAGTGCAAGTTAGTTATATAATTATTATAAGTAAGTGGAAAATTCTAGTTTGAAATAAAGAAACTATTTTTTTTAAATAAAAATACATTGTATCAGGCATTACAAGCATAATTTTTACTCTTCTGTGTTTAAATTAATAATTATTAAAACAAGAACGGAAACTTTAATTTCTACCGAATGCTTCCCTATTTTCTATAAAAAAACGTTTTAATCTTATAATTTTATCTTTGAAAGTACCCGGTAAATCTGTCATAACGTTAACCCCTTAAAGAAACTAAAGTTAATCTGGCAGCGGACACATTACAAGACGTACAACACACAATCTTGACCTTCACGTCTTTAGTGAAACGCTACGCTTCCACTAGAAAATTATGTTTTGTTACTCACTTTGAATTTCTGTTGTCAAGAAGATTCCGCTGTATCGATATTTTATCACTAACCACTCGATTAAATGCGTGCTCCTTGTACCCTTCGCTTTCTTGTCGCTTTTCCAGAAAATTTAGTGTCACACCGGCTCCCCACTCACCGGGTTTATCTGGGTTCCTATCCGGCGTTCTGTCGTAATTTGCTGATACAAGTCTCATGTCGTTTTGTAGCGGAGATTTAATATCGGAAATCAGAGCTATGTTTTCTTCAGAACTTTCTATATTTCCTGTGAACATATAATAAGCAGCGAGATAAATCCACACCATTGATAGTACGACGATGAAATAAAATACCAATCGCCTCTTTGGCACAATCATTATCGTTGTCCTTGTTATCGTTGCCAGTTCTTAAACTTCACGGCGGCTTTTGAAGAAACAAAAGCTTTGAATGTTTGTGGATATTTTTAATTTGTTGTAGATTATGTTTGAACTATAAAACTCAAGAATACATGCGGATTAAAAAACAGGATAATACTCGAGGATAATTTTCTGCGGAAGTAGTTCCATGTTCACGAGCCGTCAAATCACCTTCCTTTCATAAAACCATAAGTCCAAAGGAGGCGAAGAAAGGTTTGTTTACTGCGTGAATAAGCAAGTTTCTGAATGTTAACTTGATACAACAACACAACATTTTATCACTGCATTCATCATGAACGTGTCATCCCTCGTAATAGAAAAAACATGCGCAGTCTGGCGATAATTGTTTACTTACAAAATATGCACGCGGCGAAAATCTGTATCAATCTGTCGCCAAAGCCGAAAATCAGTAACAAAACTTTCCGGAAAAAACGTTTTATTTTCAAGAGTCTATTTGATGCGTATCATTTTACGAACACCATAAATCAAGATTAAGACAAGTTAACATTTAAAAACAAAAACCTCATGTATATCCGGTTCCAGGTCGATGCCTCAGCGAATATGCTGCAAACCAAGGCCAAGGACAAGACATTTTTAAAAAAATTACTCATACGTCTAATTTTGGCTGAAGGTGAATATTTAAAAAGGTTTGAAGAATTCAGCTTTGAGTGTTCTTAAGTTTTAGTTAAATTGTTGGTTAAACGTCGGTTGTTTAGCGTAATTTTTATTTATTTTCTTATTTCTTATTTATTTATTTTTCTATTTATTTTTTAAATGCGTTACTACTTGTTACCTAAATCTTGTGTTCTAGAATTTTCCTAATCTCGGAAGATTTTTCAGTTTCATACTTTACCTGTCTGGAAATGGAATGTCGAAACTTTTAGAAATTGAGTTTTGGATGCCTTTCTTTCATTAACTGGCTGGGAGCCTTTGCATACTTGCCTTTACACGGCCGGACGACCTTAACACTTGAGTCTTGACCACGCTATTTCCTGAATTTTCCCGAATTTCGTGTAAATGTTTTGCCAGACCGTGGAAAGGTCAAATAAAAACAGACTGATTTTAAAGTTAAGAGCTCACGAGTATCACAAATGAGCGAGTGATAATGATATGATACAGGAAATCAGCACCCTTAATTCATAATCGTTCATAATCTCTTTATTAAATAATTTAGGAATACACGCTTTTTTATAAGATTAAGAACCGGAAAATTTTTGCGAGGCTCGTTGTTCTAAAATTTTTGAATTTAGAGGCGAACTACCTTCATTGTTTGTTGAGCAGTCTTTACAGTGAATCTTTTTATGTTTTATGCTGTAT
>JAOCNB020130658.1:0-10713 GCA_026546465.2 Palythoa caribaeorum | reverse complement strand
CCTCTTGATGGCCTCACAGAAGATGAAGTCAAGAACCTCTCAGTGACAGACCTTCAGAAACGAGAAAGTGACTGCATAAAAAAAATTGCGTGGAAAGTTGCTGAAGAGGTTTCAAAGATCCTTGATGATGAGCCTGGTCCAGGCAGAGATTACATGAAGTCATATGTAACCACAAGGCAAGAGAAACAGTTCTTTTTCAATAACACATTCCTTTTGCAGTATACCTCTACCAAGTCAGATGCAAATAGAGCCGCAGTTCCTGGCAATGCCTATTTCAGTAACATAGAAAAGTTGACACAAGAACATAGGGAGTGGAGAAATGTACATGGAGTCTTTAAAAGGATCTTGTGGAAAGGAAGCAGGTGAAAGGTGTGGATTTTGTGCTTCTAATGACTGTTGTGGTTCAGCTGACATAACACATATCCCCAAGCCATATCCTGATGCCCTGAAGCCTGGTCTCCAATATTATCTCCAAAAAATTAACCTTTATGTACATGAAACCGTTTTCCTACTATTATGTTTTTAACCAATTATACTGTATATTATGAAGATGAAACCTTGACCTTTGTGCTAATTGGTACTTCTAAAACTGTTTCAGTTAAAACTTTGAAAACTATGCATGCAATAAATTAAGATCTTATTCTGTGATGACCCTTGCAATTTACTTTGTGCTGGTGATTTTCTTACCAATTGTGATAGTATAATTGGTGATAAGTGAGCGAGAATTATTGCTTGCCTCTAAGGGCAACCACGGCGTTAATATGTTTAAGAACATGTGATTCCAGAGATGCAATTTTAGGGCAATTCCTTAAGCCGCATCCTTCATTTACAAAACGTGAGAGGTGAACGCAAAGGGAGCCACCATCTTTGTGCCCACGATCTACTCCGTGACGTCACAACGTCAAGTTCCAATTTGTTATCGAAGAAATGCAATCTTTTTGTGAAGTTGATTAAAAAATACGTTTTTTATCATGTTGAATAATTTTACGATAAATGTAACAAGGCAATAGAGCAGATTCTTTTGATAGTTTGACGTTGTGACGTCAGACATCAGTGCGATATGGCGGCCCCATAGGATTGAGTAGCTCTTTTTTATTCTTTTTTGCAGAATGAAAACAAACCAATTGCTTTAGAAAGTAAATTTCTGGAATCCCCAACAGATTTAGTTTGACATATAAAAAATAGTTTTGAGGTGGAACTTCCTTTTAATTCTAACATTTGACTTTTTTTAGAAATGGCTGATCAGAATTATACTGAAGGTAAGACTTGATCGAGGCAGCTTTTGAAAATAGCCACAAAATAAGTTGCGTCAAGGATATACACAGCATAAAAATACAGTAAAATTAGATAGAAGTCAGCCGTTGATTTAGTTCCCACTTTATAAATCTTAAATAGCGATTGCTGATTTGGTTATGTCAACACAAAGCACTCGAAAGATTTTTAAAATAAAAATCATGGCCTGTAAAGATAACCACAAGGATGGCCAGTTGAAAATAAAATTTGATTGGAAAACGTATGACTTAATCTGCATTAGTTGCTGCGCCCTTACAACAATAATCGTTTTTCTAAAAGTTGTTTTATATCGTGAACGAAAATGTTCCGCTTCAGTATAAGGTGCTTTCACAATCAAGCGCAATGTGTAATTCGCACTGTTTTGGTTGGCCATAAGGTAAAGTCCCCGACAAAGAATTTTACTTGTTAGATCATTTATAAACAGACAACAAAGCCGTGCTTTTTGCTGTTTGTTTTTAATGGTGATTTCAGCCCTATTTACTTAACTGCCATATCCCCAAAATGGACAGATGGGTACCCTCTGGCTGCTGAAGAACATTTTGCCAGCAATTTTGTGCGGCACTAATTCTGATTTGACTTTTACCAGCTATATCGCTTAAACAGCGCAAGTTGCTTACACATCTTTGTATTCATCTCGCTTTCTCTTTCATAACTGATAAAGATCACTGAAGTGATCCAAATCATTCTCAAAATTTTACCGATTTTAATCAGTGTCAACAGAATTCATTTTACAATTTTATTATTCGTGAAAAACATATCTCTTGAAGAATAATGAAAATAAAAACTTTATGAAAGATCTGAAAGTTATCCACAAACGGAAAGACTATCAGCTCGAAGTTATTTATTATGCTAGCTTCTAGTGTTTTATTCCCTTACCAAGATTTTTCGGTTTAATTACTTTATGTTATTTTATGCTATTGACTGTAAATCTTTTGTTGTTCATTTTAGGACCTTAAAACTGGTTTAAGCGAGAATTCTGTTTTCAGTGTATATCATCCTGATGCAGTTGAACTCCACAGTGTTTGCAATAGTCTTTCAAAGGTTTGAAAATTTTGCTGATAATTAACTTAGCCATTGAAGTTTCCCCCTATCTTCAGGCATCTAACTGGAATGGTAAACAGATAAATTGTAGTCATACACAACCTAAAAACAGTTGCATGGGAATGGTATGCTGACAAGACACCTTAGAAAAGCCTACTGGGTTGCCTGCTTTCTAAATTCAACATTTACATTGCAGGAATTTTGTTTGGCATAATGCCTTTCTACGTCATATAATTTATTTATTTTATTCATTTATTAAAGTTTAATGGCATATTTACAAAAAAAATAATAATGGTAATAAAAAGTTATAAGGATCATATGTAAAAGAGTTGCATAACCCCATATAAAAAATCACCTCATAAAAATTATAAAAATTAGAAAAAAAAAAACAATTGTAAAAATTACATAAAAATCACTGAGTACTCATACTTTCATTTATGTTACAAATTTAATAAATCAGTTTTTAACTTGTCAACATTGCCTTCCGTTTATCCATAATCCTATATAAAAGTAGCTGTTTCTGTAAATATGAAATAGACCGGGCAACCTTCAAAATTTCAAATTCTTTGTATTTTGCTCATATAACCCCTATGGTGAACTATTTTCGAAAATAGCTTTAAAAGTTTTGTCCGTGCTTTATTGTTGTAAAATCGAGGAAAGTCAGTAAAAAGCCATTTTGCTTCATGGCGCCGTATCATTTATAGTGAAAATAATGCATTTTCAAATCGCCCGCAAAAATCTATAACTCTATAAACAGGCACTGAGGCAAATATCGGACTTTCGAAAAATGTTAAAAACATTCAATAATGTGATAACAGGATTCAGTTTGATGGCATTTAGTCTGACACAGTTGGGCTTTAAGAATTAGAGGCCGTATTTTACCATTTTGCAGTGGTCCAAAAATCACACTGGTACATGATATTTGACAACCAAATTTATGTTGCTGTCAAAAACATTTCCTAAATGTTATTATGTGAAAATCTCACGAAAATAGTTCACCATAGGGGTTATATGAGCAAAATATAAAGAATTTGAAATTTTGACGGTTGTCCGGTCATATTTGACATTTACAGAAACTTTTTCTTAAGTATGGTTGTCCTGGCATATTTCTTTTAAGAAAATTATCCCGAAATAACGCGCGCTCTCATTGGCTACAAATCTATTTTATATAACTGAACATAAACCACGGAGTGACGTCACATAACTCAAGATTTGTAAATCCACTTTTTTTTCTTTATACTTATTTTCTAAAGGGCTTCGCCTCGTTTTCTCTCAACACTTTTCTCGTGCCCTGTTACGTCATAGCGTTTTATATTATTGTCTAGAAACACGTGTGATGTTGTTTTATTCGCTTATATAATGATTTAGTATCGAAATTTCTCAGTGAGTAACGGTCCTCTTGGCTATGAAAATTTAAGAATTGAAAAAAGTCTACATGGCCATTGAGAGCCTTAAACAAAAAAGTAACATCGGCAACGAAACGTCTTTGCTCAAGAGATAACAGATTGAGTTGGTTGTTGCGAAAACTAAGACCCCCGAAAATTAAGACCAAAGACTCAAAAACGAAGACCCGAAAACGAGGACCCGAAAATGAAGACCCGAAAATGAAGGCCCGAAAACGAAGACCCCCTAATTTTCTTTATTTTTCCCCTGGACAGTAAGAAAGCTGTTTTACGGCAGTTACTGTTATGATGACATTAGACGACGTTAAGTGCTGGTGCCAGGGAAAGCTAAGTTGTGTTGATTAGATTCGAATTTTGCTTCATAACAGGGGACTCAAGCATTTGATTTAACCCTATAAAGGTTAAAAGAGGCTTAGGTTTAGGCTAAATTCAGTTCTCGCATTCGGCAAAACAAAATTGCCGTAATTATAACCTTGCGATCGAAAACCAAAGCTCACAGAGAAGCCTGGACACTTACCACCAAGATGAAACAGTTTTTTTTCCAATAGAAGATAATTTCACGGCTGCAGCGTTTTGGACCACACTTTAACAACTCGATTTTTTATATTCATCCGCCGAAAAAAAATCTGATCGTAGCATAGTGAGGCTACACACTTCGTGTAAGCCACACAAAAACAGTGTTGTAACTTAACGCTTGCCCGCTTGCCCGGAGCAAGCAAAAAATCGTCATGGGCAAGCAGAAATTTTGATTTGGTTCGGGCAAGTAAACTTTCCAGAAGTCCCTCACAAATTTTTGTATGATCCCGCATAATTCTTTCTATTAGCACAATAAGAAACAAGAAATGGCTTACAAACCTACAACAATTTGCTTTGGCAGGCACGAAAACACCATTAAAAATGTCATTTTTTTGCCCAAATGTCTCGAGCTGATCGGTTGTACAAACGTGGATGTGGGTTACGTTATGCTAGGGGGACTGGATGCAAGAACGTACAAAATAATAAAAATTTTCGGGAAGTCACTTAGCGGCGCCTCTACTCTAGTGGTTAGCGTCAAGTGCTCCAAATTCAATGCTTATATATGTGATCATGAGTTCGAATCTCCCCACGGCCTATACGTCATAAGTTAATGCAAGGTTTTTTTGGACATGAAAAAATGCGACCTGGCTCAAATAAAATGGCAAGTGAATTTCATTCGGGGCAACCAGTTTTTAGGTTTACCTTGCCCTAATGGCAAGTGGTCCAAAAAGTTAAGTTACAACACTGGAAAATACTAGATTTTAACTGACATTTGCTCTTAACATGTTATGATGAAATGAATTAGTTCAATCTGTTGAGTGAGAACGTTGTACCGTAGTGGTAGATATTCTGTTTTATGGGTTGGTTCGTTTTTAAAACAAGGATTTCAAGACAACGTTTTCAGTTTATTTCTTTGCAATTACTTTAAAATTTACTAAGGAGATACTTAACAAATGGTAAACGCCATAGCGTACACTGTTGAGTTATAGATGTACGCGGGAGGTTGGAAAATAAGGAAATTAGGAAAAAGAAAATAAGAAAATAAAGGAATCTTCATTTTCGGGTCTTCGTTTTCGGGTCGTAGGTTTCGGGTCTTAGGTCTTAGTTTTCGCAACAACCAGATTGAGTTTACTTAGAGGTACATCATATGGTTCCATCATTTTTAAAATGAACCTAGTTGCATGACGCTGGATTCTTTCAAGTTTGTTTATGTTTCTCCTGGTGGATAGACACCAGGCGACTGAGCAGTGTTTCGAATTCGATCTGACAAGGGAGCAGTACAAGGTCTTTAGAGTTGATTCATCCTTGAGATCCATGCACGTTCTTTTAATTAAGCCCAACATTCTGTTTGCATTGGTAGTGATCATATCAATATGAGAGTTCCAAATTAAATTGCTGTCAGTCAATATTCCCGAATCTTTAAATTTGTTGACCTCATCGAGAACTGTATTACTAAATCCACTCTGGTGGTAAAGGGCCCCTTTTTGTAATCCTTATGATCTTACACTTTTTGACGTTGAAATCCTACACGTTGCGTAGACTCGAATGGTAAAGTTTATCCAAATCATTTTGGAAAAAAATGTAAGTCTACCTACGTTTCCTGCGCGTGCAAAACCTTTTCATATCAACCATTGTCAGATGGTTTGCGATAATATAAATGGTCAATGAATCAGTTATTTACTTTCGAATCGAAAATAAACCGAATTTAGAAAAATAAGTGCATTATTACTTCCCAAATTGACTTTGTTTCATTGCGCTTGTTTGTGTTGTATCCTAAATTAAATTAACCAGTTTCACAGTCCTTTTTCTTTGAACAGCACTTCTTAGTCTCGGTATTTTCCAGTTTTCATCAAGGCACTTTCTTAATGTTGTGATTTAGGGCAATTAATTTGTTCTTTCTTATACAAATCTGATGTAATATCACATGTCAGCGAGAAACAATTCAGATTTAAAACTGATAACTTATAAGCATCATTAGAATACATTTCTGTGTTATTTAGAACTGTATGATTGTAAAATCAACAAATAAACAGCACTAAGAAACTCAAAGGAATAAAATCAGTCAATGAAAACAAAAAATCAAAATTGAAAATTCGCCTTTATTTTATAAGCAGCTGCCTTGTTCGATCGACATAGATCAAGTTGTAATACCCACAGTTCATTCTTAGTAGGTCGAAGAAGACATTTCAGTAATAATGTCTAAATTCATTTGAGATGTGAGTTATTGCGGCTTGTGTTCGAGTTAAGACTTTGTTCGCCGGCTTTTGATCAGATGTTCAAAAATTGTTGCCAAAGCGAAAGTCAAAGGCACACAGTTACGAACTGAATACAGTATGTCTTTGTAATCTGTTAAAGCACAATCCACATGTCTGCAAAACTTCAAACGAATAGAGTTATGGACACCGATTGAGAACTACTGCCACCGTTTGAGAGCGGAAACAAGTGCTTTCCCAATATATATAACTTTCTCAACGCAGCCAGCACCAGTGCCAGCAATGGCACCTCCTAAAGGGAGGGGCCCCGCCACACTGGAATGCAGTTGAGGTGAGGGGCCGAAACTGGCCAGTGTGGTTCCTCCTGATGATGTGGCTGGTGCTGGATCCAACAGAGGAGTTGCTGGCTGCGATGCACCATAAAATCTGGGTGTTTCTCTTCTCTCAATGGCATCTTTCCACTGCTATTCGAACATTCTGATCTAAAGTGAGTTGATCACAGCTCGGGCACTCACTCATGCCGTCTATGATGAAAGCCAAACCCATATTAGGGGCATTCGGCAAGACTTTCCTTTCCTCATGGAGGAAACAGAAAAGAAACGAACCAGTTTAGCTTGCCACAGGCAACTCTCTCTTCGTGTTGTTGAAACACGCAATAAATATTGTACACAAATACAAACGTAAAAATACAATTCTTTTTCGGGTTATTGAAAATCACATTGGGTGATTGAAAAGGAATGGAGTTTGTGCTGTTTTCTTATATAAGCTGTGGTGTAAAGTTAGTGTATATAAAATGCTGTAACTGGAAAGTAAAGAAGTAACGTTTTCCTTACCCCAGTTAACTAAAAATTACAAAATACATAAAATTCCATAATACAGGTTTGTCAGGATTTGAAAGATCCCAATGTGCGGATGAATGAAGCAGAAATCAGTCTGTTTTTGCCATTTAGACCTATGCTTGGCCAGAGGGGATTAATAGATGAGGTAGGTTCTTGCCAGGAGTCACAGTCATTGACATTAACTATACATACCAGACATACATATTTTATTGAGACTCCCTTCATCATGGCTTTTCAGCTACAATCGTAAAGGTCAAATGATACATATCTGCCAAAAGAAATTTCTACTGATTTTCTTGGATTTTGGGTCGATCTTTTCGAATCTGCAGTTGATTTTTTCTTCGACTTGTTTTTCCCATAGAAATAGCAACCTGAATTATTTTTCCGAAGATATTCCGATTTACAAAAAGCAACTAATTGTAGAAAAGCTGCAACGTCAGAGAATTGGTGTGCTTGCTGAGTTTAGGGAGAAGTTCAGCGGGTGAAGAACGTTAGTTAAATAAGTTTCAGTGGCTGTACTTAAACATAGAAAAGTTATCTCAAGAAATCAATACAAATTTGCCGAAAATCTCCCAACCTTGTGTGTTGATATAATTTCTCTGATGTCATCAGCCTTTGAGTAGGACCCGACGATTTTCAGAAGATAACTCGAGCACCTTCCGATGCACAGATTTAAACTCGGATTTTCTCAAACACGACAAGTTGGAATCAAACAAAATTTTTAGGATTTATTACAGCGTAGAGCAAGATCTCTTGAATACAACTTTTACTTGAAAAAACTGGAATATGTGTCATTTGACCATTAACAATTACAAAAAGTGTTTAAAAGGATAAAAAAATCTGGGTTAAAAACGGTAAATTTAATTCATACACATTTATGTTAAAAAATTATTCTTGAGGATTTCCAAAGTTTCCAGATCCCCTAATGTTCCTATTATTTTGAGTAATAGCAGACAACAACGACAACAAAAACTTTATTTAGTACTCAGATGGAAGATTACAAGAGGTTTGTATTAAGGGTAATTGCAGGAAGAGAGCACAAGCTACTTAGAAAATAGCATAGCTAATCGAGCTAAGTAGCAGAATGCTTAAAGTGTTCATATGGCGAAAATTTCTTTTTTCGATATCTCGTAGACAAGTATTTTAAAAACAATTCGAATACGTCACACTTTCGCCACAAAATCGACCTTTAAAGGAAGATGACCGGGAGTTATTAATACTGGGTCCAGAACAGGCCGTGACGCGGTCACTTCAGGATTTGTCGACTCTTGATTTTAGCGTTTCAATGTATTTCCATACAAACCCGATCATTTTTCGGTTTGTTTAAGAAGGTTTTCTACAAGCTTTCCAAGAAATTTCTACCCCCTTGTAACTACCCACTATGAAATAAGATCAACACAGTGAGTATTCAAGTCTCTTGTTGCCTTGGCAACATAGAAAACTTGGTTAAGGCTGTTAAAAGTGCTCCCAGTTATAAACATTGCAAGTTGAAGATAAACACTTTTGGCAGACTACAGACACTGCTTGTAAGGGACAAGGAGGTGAACGTCAAACTTGTGAATCTTTTTTATATTGCTTATGCCGAAAAATAAAAATGTCAAAAATGGAGTTTTTTTTGCTTTGCGAAAAACAGATGTGATAGTGAACTACCACGTGGCAGACCTCTCTGATGAAGACTGATGGTTTCAGTCGAAACGTCTGTTTATAATTGAGACCAAAATTGCAAAAAAAGATTTTAAAAACATCCTCACCTTAAATGAATCTGGATGAATAATAACATTCACTTTCTGACTAAATAGTTATCAATGATATTGATATAATTTTATATAACGTTCCGGCTATGCACAACTAAACAGGTTGAAAAGATTATGAACCACGAAGAGTTTTTTATTGAAACAAAAGTCGATGGTGAAAGGATGCAACTTCACAAACAAGAAAACACTTTCAAGTATTTTTCAAGAAGGTAAGTTTAAGGCTTTGGATCGAGTTTTTACCCCTACTTGTATTTGAGATTGTATGTATGATTATATTCCGCATGGAACAGATTTCTCTTTTAACAGACAATGCCGGAGTGAACATGCGGTGGGTTGAAAAGAGACTATTTTCGAATTGTATTCAAAATTAAGTGTGATCACACAAAAACATCCTAAAAAGAAAGCCCTGTCGAGGATAATGTAGCCGCTTTTATATAAGTGGCAGCTGAAAAGCTGGGCAAGGCCGCCCTGATGGATCATTTCGAACTCAAACTCGTAGTTATTATTCGCCTTTTGTTTGGTCCAATAGAAGAACCACATATTCAGTGCAGCCAACGTGTGCTTGAAGATGAGGGACATGATTATTACGCAGAGGTAGAGTAAATTAAGGCAAAACCATTTGATAAAGAAGGTTTTCAGGTTACCTCTTGTCAAACAACGTGTGAAGCGTGAGCTGCACGATGTTGCGATGTTTGAATTGCACCCAGGCCCCTGGAACATTACATGTTTGATTAGCATCCAGGCCCCTGGAACATTTAATATATATGCATGTAACGGGATGCAGTCTACCTTCACTTGAGAACTGCTTAGAGAGTATATTAGTGAAACACTACAGGTGTAATGCTTGACAAGCACTTGAGAGATGTTGTCCAGCAAAAAACGGCTTGCTGATATCAAGGTCAAACCTAAGCTCCATGCTGTCTGGGCTGATAACCACATGCCATAGTACCTTGGATGCCTCTCAGAACCATTTCTATTTTCAGCGAACATTGAGGAGCCGAGTGGGAAAAAAGAGATGTTTGTCCAAGCAGTGCAAACAGCGCGAAACATTCCTCCAATTATGCAAGCTTAAGCTCCGTACAAACAATTTCAACGTTTGCTTGAACAACCATTTGGTTTTATCGAACCCGGTTCACGAGTGTTGAACGATGCCAAACACTGGGTGGGCTTTTATCATTATTTCCATTTTGTTTAAAAATAATTATTTAAATTCAATATTTCCCGAAGTTCGGCATATGCTGCTTCCCTCCATTCTCGATGTGATATTCTTTTTTAAAGACAACCCACAGACAACGACGTTTTTCTAACTCGTCGGTCAAAAGATTAACGTCATGCGTTGTCCACCTTTTTTCTTGTTTTGACTTCTTTTTAGATCTGCAGTTCTTTTTTTGCTGGCAAGCACATTTTCTTCAAGATACTCATCCCTTCTCCAAGTTCCCGCGCAAACGGCTTCAACAACCTTCAACATTTTTGAGAACAAAAGGAAAGTCGAAAAAATGTTGAAGCAAAGTTTAAACACTTTTAAACTTTTCGACATCCTTTCAACTTCGTTTCAACATGTTTAAAAGAGGTGGTAAACGGTTTCAACATTGTTGTTTGATAAAATCGAATGAATGTTAAAGCAAATTTTGAAACTGTTTGGGGGGGGGGGGGG
>JAOCNB020130629.1:0-10714 GCA_026546465.2 Palythoa caribaeorum | reverse complement strand
GTTATAGATAACAGAGGACGTCAAACTGTGGTAAGAACATCAGTGACACACTCGGCTATCGCCTCGTGTGCCACTTTCTTGTTCTTACCACACTTTGACGTCATCTGTTATCTATAACGGAACAGAGGCACGCAAACATGGAATCTATTTGTTAATTATACTTAAACCTAAGCGAGTCTTTTCTTCTCATGATGTTCTCACAGGAAAACGTAGAAGAATGGTTACATGACATAGGGCTGGAAATGTACTGGGGATCATTTAAAGAAGCTGGATATACAGAGGCCCGGATGTTGGAGGATCTGAAAGGCATGACTAAGGAGTTATTAGAACAGAACCTGCATGTTCACAAGATCGCTCATCTCAACAAGCTTTACAATGCCATCAAGAAGCTCCGCTACCCAACTCAAGGTATATTTACTTGTTTAGAAGTACAAACTACGACAAGTCGATCTTTCTTTGGTTTGCTTTTTACGCATTTGTTTCTGAGGGGGTTGTGTTATGCATGGCGGTTCGCGTTGCCTCTGGCCATTCCTTAAAAACTCCCGGAGTTCTAGAATATCTATCCTGAGCCCTTGAAAACTAGAATACGAGCTCGTATTTTTATTGGCAGTTAGAATGACGCGGACGAACCCCGAGTCATTCTATCAGTTTGCCGATAGAAAATGAGATTGAGTGTTCTAATTGTTTTATAAAGTTTTAAGTTATTCAAACAATTATTGTTGATGACAAATAGTTTCAGTTCAGTTTGCGGTACAGGTCTGACGGATGAAACTTAATAATTTTAAAAATACTTCAAATAGATTTGTTTCTTACCTTCGGAAGTTTTTGCATTATCTTTTGTTGCTACCTTTGTTTTATCAGAAACTGTTTTGTCAATTAGAAGCTCCGAATCGTCTTCACAAGCGACTGAAAATTGGCAACTTCATCTTGTCCCCATATTGGATTTCACAGGCACTATCTATCAGCTGACAGATAGCGAGTACGGTAGCCAATCAGATTACAGCATTTGCGATAAATAGTGACTAGATTTCTTCTAAATGATATGTGGACTGCGACTACGAGTATAAATATAACTAATTCCCGGGCTGGTTACCATCACCACGTACGCACGTGCTCATGTGCGTCGAACCCAGTCCCTGGAAATCTTCGATCCTGGAATTACATATTATCCTAATACGAACCCTCAATACCGATGATGCCTTTTTTAATTGGGGCCGAAATTGTAATGTTTAATCTTACTAAGCCTTTCCTCATCTTTTTCTTTTTTCTCGATTTAGTTTCAAGAATAGTGTTACTGTAACTTCTCGCATGATTTCCATTCATTTCCTTTTCCCTAGCCCAACGTCGCATTCGCGCTGCACGAAACAGTCTAAAGGAGGTTCCATTTCATGACCTAAGAACTGATAATTATGATGATGGGAAAGAGTTTGAATTTTGGGAAGGTCTGAGAAACGTGTGTCTTCTTCCTGAATCTCAAATATTTGGAGGAGTTGCTGAGCTGAAGGAAAAGCTCTCAGGTTAGTTTTAATACCGTTATATATAGTGTGAAAACTTATACAGGTTGTCAAAACTTTGCCAAAAAAGCCGAAATTCTTTGTTTGTTAACACATCTTTTGACACTAATTAGGTGAAGTCACAACTGATGATGTCATCACAATAAGTCACGCAAGTTGTGTGTTGACTTCGAAATTTCAGCTGTTTGCTTAAGATTGACTAATTAATGACAATTTTACAATTTTGTTACACGAAAGCTGCACTCCTCTTTTAGCCAATCAGAATCGAGTAATTTTTTATATTTATTATTATCATTCAAACATGAATAAAATCTGAAAAACGGTGGCCACTGACGTCATTTATGTGGATGCGGTTGCCATGGAAACCAATTGACCACATGACCATGCTTTATTTAAAGTACAAAGGAAGTTGATTAGATTTGCCAAAAATTATGTCAGTCAGATGCGTTGTGTCGAAAGTAGAAGGGAGGGATCCAATTAATCCCCCCCCCCCCTTTTCCCTCAAGTGTTCGTGTAACTTTTTTTGTTCAAAGCTTCTAGGGTTAAGTTATGGTATTTTTGATATGATTAGTTGTAGTATATTTGTTGTGTTAATAGTAACAGCTTCTGTTCTCAATCATTGTTCATAGCATTCCAAAAAGAACGTAACGAAATGAATTCAAAGACTGCATTAAGTGCTTCCTCCTACAAATAACCGCCGTGATTTATTCCCTGTTGTCTTTAGCTTGCATTTGAATCCCGGATACCCAACTAAAGATTGAGATCATCGTATTTTGTGAATAGCCCACTGTTTTACTTGTTACCGATTTGCATTGGATTCTTAAGAGTTGCTGGAAACTGATCAATCACAACATTTTCAATAAAATTTGTTATAGTTTTTGTTTGAAAACGAATTTTGTTCTGCTCCTTCCTGGTTCTCAGTCCCCATCCACACGAATCGGGATATTTTTGAAACCGCATTATTTATCTAGACAAATTGATTTTCTGTCCGCACGAATCCAGTGAATTCGCTCACCGAAACCCGCACTCAAGACTGGATTTTTTTAAAATCCGTCAGATATGTGGATTCGTGTGAATGGTCACCCCGGATTCGAAAATATGCGGTTTCAAAAATAACTTGATTCGTGTGGACGAGGCCTCAATTTATTTTTGTTTCATCGCTTTAGAACTTCGTGACAAGGCACTTATGGTATTCGCCGTTGCCAATGCCCTCTGGATCATTCTGATCGTCGTCCTCATAAAACGAACGGAGCTGAATATCCTTGGTACGAATGTTCTCGGTCTTGCCTTCCTATGTGTGTACGGCTCGCTGATTGTTATACAGTTCATAACCTTATTGTGGCATCGGCTGATAACTATGAGTCACGTGCTCGCACGAGCTCCATGGAAGCGAGGGCCACTGCAAATGAATTATGCTTTTAGTAATGCGAATCTACCCCCAGACCCAGATCCAACGGTGCTGGAGGAAATTAGAAATAAGCGGAGACGGCGCCGTACAAAGGCGACCAAGAGAAGATTGTCTAGAGCCAAATCTCAGTCATCTCAGTCACTGCTCGCTGACAGCGATTTCACGTCGAGCGGAAGCCACGATCACCGTGATTACAACACATTTAACGACAGGTCAGAAACCTCGACTCCACTGAATATGCCTGTGTAGATTGAGCCAGCTAACGTATCTTTTGTTGAAAAAAAAAATAGTAATTAGTTCGTCTGAGCGAAATAAAATATTTTTATTGTTTTTTTTTTCAAAAAAGTAATAGTGTAGACAATTCACAGCACCCAGATAGATTTCTTGGTTAAGAATTGTTTTACTTTGTTTTGCATATATATTTATCGTTTCGAGCTAAAGGACGCAAATTAGACAGTTTAGTACAAGTAAAATGCAAACATTAGCTAAATAGCTAGATAAGTTTTTATAACAGTTCATAACAAATTTGAAGCAACTTTGAAAGCAAAAGTGTACTCATTTTAGTACTTTTAATATTTGTTAGCATTTACTTTATAATCGCAGGCGAAGTAACATTTTAAGGTGACTGGGAGGTTACAAGGTTTGGTGGATAGTAAAAGAGTTTGGGAATGAGATCTGAAGAGAGTATAAATATTGAGAGCAAGCACTTACCCGTCCCTTTTGACCAAGTAAAAGTGCAGCTTTAATGAACAGACAGTTTGGTGGTCATCTATTAAAAACTTCAAGATTAATTTTTACACTTCACTTAAAACCCCCCCAAAAAACTTTAGTGCCAGTTAAAATATATTAATATTAACGCTCCTTAAAAATCTCTCTCAAAAAATCTGAGACTATTCAGATTTTGGAATTTCAAAAAATAAACAAAAAAATCACCGAAAATGTGTCTAAAAGCCATCAAAATGACGACTCGGATAGTAATCCTCCCTTAACTCTATCAGCCATAGACATATTATTAACATCTAACTTCTCCATACTTAACTCAAACAAAATAATATAAACTGGTAATGAGAAATACGGAATTGATCAAGTGGATTAAGCTGTCGAAGTTGAAAAGCCAATTCTCCCAAACTGCTTATATAGAAAGTATGGAGCTTAGTTAGGAGAATTTTAATACCATTGACTCGTTCGCCCTTGGGGCTTAAAGGTTTAAGTTAAAAGCACTGACAGTTTTGAACGTAAAATTTGCATTAACAATTGTGTTACTATGAATTCTGATAACTTTTTTTTAAAAAATGCGTATAGATAGCATGGTACAACCTTCGGTTCTGATCGAGTGTTGTACCTTTCGCAGACAGGGTTCAAACAGGTCCTTAAAACTGCTTGAATTGTAAAATTTAAATTCAAAGCCTTAAAAATGCTTGAATTCTTGAAGCAGTGCTTGAAAAGTACTTGATTTGCTGGTAAACTTATCTGCGGGTCAGCAAACTTAAATCTCGAAAATCAATAATAAAAAGTTGATAGCTAGGCATTTTTGTTGCCTAATATTAGCCAATCATTTCTTGCCGTTAAATTGCGTGTTGACTGTGACCTGCAGTGTAAACTTTTATGTATAGTAAAATGTAATAACTTATTCCTGATGCTTCAGTGTTGTGTTCATTAGTGCTTAAATTTCTTGGAAATAGTATTTGAAATTTTCCCTTCAAGATCTGTATGAACCCTGCGAAAACCTCTCCCCCATTCGTGCACCCCACATACCCTAAGTCCTAAGCCTTTTTGGTCACTTTATCTGCATCATTTCATATAACATCCATGTCGTGTTTTTTCTGTACCAGTTATGAAGCAGTCGCCTAAGCAAAGAACTTGCTGTGTCGATAGTCCCTGAATATCATCTTCAAGGAACATCTGTCAACAACACCGTGGTACCTGCAACCAATTGATCTTTTGATCCCCGGCCCTTGTAATTCTTGAAGAATCCACTTCTAAGGCCCAAAATATAGAATTCTTTAGCTAAACTTTAGTATTGACTAAAATATAAATTGAAATTATTTCTAAAAGAAATTCTATTATTGATATTAAGTATGAATTGACCTTTTAAGCTTATTATCACTATTTGCCTTGATTAAATCCCTTATCTAGATAAACACAAGTGTGCTGACATTATAAGTAACCAAGATTCAACTGCTGATCTATGACGTCAACTGTAGTAGCATTAGGCGTTAAAACCTTAAATGAATAGACCTTTTTACAGTTCCTGAAAGGTAACCAAGCTTCTACATGAAACCGAGGCGAAGGTTGACCTCGCACAGATAGAAGTGCAAATAATAGACTTGCTAATAAGTTTCTTTCTCGTGATAATTATCTCCACTTCCCTGACTATGCCAGGTCAACCTTCGCCTCGGTTTCATGTAGAGGCTTAGTTAACTTTTACGGAAGTGTGAAATGGACTATTGTTGTAAAGCGGAGTACGAGTGTACATTAGTAAACTACCTGTCCTGGGTTTGTACACTTCCTGTGGTGTTTTTCAAAAGCCGATTAGCACCAATCAGGGGTTAAATTTGTAATCCGTGTTCCTGTTTTTATTTTCATTTTGAATTTGACCAGTTTTAATTATAACTTTGTCGATTAACTGTTGGTGCAAATTAGTGTGTATTTGTGCTCGGTATATCGATAGTATAATCGTATCTATGTCTGTTAAAGATTTAATCAAAAAGTAAAAAAACACTTTAGCTACCAACTGTGGTCTTTGATAAGTGTAATTAACCATCTATGGTCTTTAATTAGTTTTTTTAATTGATTGTGTAAACCATAGCTATTACAGCCAAAACCAGATTCTATTTTTCAAAAAAATACAGCTAGTGTCCAACAACTTAAAAAAATTGTTTTCTGGCGCTAAAGCGCATATGTTCTTGTATAATTAATATTTTTACAATACCGATATATTCTTTTTGAATTTTTAACCCTCTTAAGGTGGTTCAATTTTACAGCTTTTGCACCTTCTAATGTTAAACCCGAGGTGGGAGGCCGGGCCAGGGAAGAGCCCAGGGGTAGGGAGGGAGGGGCAGATTTTGAACAAAGTTGCCCTCTCGTGGGTGTGAATACTTGAATTCGAGTAAAGTCGAGAAGACTGGAACTAATTTTCTACAACGAGGAGCCAAATTAAAGTCTCGTCATATTTCAATATTCTATTTTATATTTAGTTCTTTGTATGCGAAGATACCTTTCTGTGGATAATTTAAAAACTTCCTTTACCCACCACCCCAACAACCACCCATCCTCGGATTTAACACTGGTGCATTCGCATTTTAGTTTTTTGTTTTGATATTGAATAGATTACTTTTAATATTAGTACTTTTTAAAAACAGCCTTTTAATAAAATAAGATTAAGTGCTATCGACTTTAAGTCACCAAAATCATGTTTTTTAACCTTTAAAGTAACTTTTTGTATTCTCGGTGCTGTTTGATAACCTATTTGTTGCTCTTCATTCAACCGGCTAACCATTTTGTATCACAATCGTTCACCAGGTATGCTGACTTAATAATTGACAAACCTAATGGTTCTTTCCCAATAAAGGTGCATAGTTTTAACCAAACCCTTTATTATTAACCGCCATGATTCTGCCAATATTTTTTTTTTCAGGTTTAATTTGAATTTGATTTTTACGATAAAATAAAACGAAAAAATTTGAATATTGTGTTATTGTTGTTGTTGTTTTTTAAGTTGTTGTTAACTTCCGTTACTGAAATATAAAACCAATCGGACAAGGTCAAACTCGAAGGAAATCTAACGCTTCAAGCGTTATTCCTTTGTCGGAACAAATTATAAGATAAAAATATTAACTGCAAAAGTAGTTAAAGATAAGAATAAAACGTTTCCAACTTTATTACATCCATTTTGAAATCACAGTCAATCTGTGCAATCTGATTGGCTCGGAGCAGTGTGATTAATTCCTAAATTGCACTATTTTGAATTCTAAATCGCATCTGTAAAAAAAAGCAAAAACAAACACACTGGTTCACCCTTCACTCCCACTCCTAATTCAAGTGAAATTGAATAATTGACTGAGTTCTCTGCCTCGCGAGGTGATTAGCTTGTTCTTCATATGAGCGGCAAAATATTAATGAGAATTTTGCATTTCACTTAAACAAGACAACTAATTGTGTCACCGCTATTGAATCGTAGTCCATTTGGCCTCGAGGTCTATATTTTTATATATTACTCAGTGATCAGTGACTTCCGAGGTTTTCAGAGCTTTCTTTTAGAACGTCCAACTGTAATTGAAGGATCGAGACTGGAATGAAATCAAATTAGTTTCCCTTAATTTGCATAACTTCGGATGAGCACATTTTTAACTTTCTTGCTGTCATTCAATGTTATATTTTTGTTGCAACAACAAACAGTAAAGAGAAATAAGTGTGCAAACATTACAGAATCCGTTTTAAGATCACTCCAGCAAAGTTTCCTACGTAGTTACGACTTACGGTATGAACTCAGTGAATGTTGGAAACTTTGAAGTACACAGAGAGGAGTTGAGATCGATCCTAAGATGACTAGAGACTAGAGCAGGGTTCGACACTAACTTTTCATCCTACCAGTCTGATAGTAATTAGTGACAATTTAAATTTAACTTTTTACTAGGGCAATTATTGATGTTGGCTTGGTCATCTTTTGTTTTGTTTTACTAATCTAGTAAAAATAGGAATATGAGTGCGTGCTTTTAGGAAACACTATTTGTTAGTCAAATATTTTTTTCAACACAATAGCATGTTCAGTAACCCATTTTCATGCCATACGACGAAAAGTAAAAATTGAACGATAAATTTGCATATAAGCTGAACAGCACTCGCCCGGTAACAAGCTACTAACACAATGAAATTCCGAGATATATTCCTTGAGAAAGACAGAAATTTGTTTGATCAATTTCATTTGTTTCCTAGCCAAAGTGGCGAGTGGAAATCGAAAACTTACTAGCCAAAAGTGAATTTCCACTTGTGTGTGGCTATAGTTGGCTGTCGTTAGTGTCGAGCCCTGCTAGAGCAGTAGAGGGAACGAGATTCGTGCCAGCTTGTTGCTTCAGAACGGCCTTATTTACAAACGTTTACTAATATATCTTTTTGTCTGTGTTTTCATTTAAAAATAAGTTTTTTCGGTATAATTATTGCTTAATAATCGCACGGTCGAAAACGTTTCAAGAATTCAATTAACTTATTTTAACTTTTACGCCTGTACGTACGTAGAGATACAACAAAACTCTTTGGGTTTGTTTCGTTTTGAACATTGAAACAATAGCAAGTAATTTTGATGAGAATTTGCAAGTTCTATCACAAGCTTCAACTCAAACTGAACTTAAAATTAAAATTAAAAAGAAGCTATCTACATTAATTCAATGAAACCCTCTCTCAATCAACAAGTCAAGCATGCTATTTAAAACTTTCCTTATAATTCTTCAATACGGGTTTCTTTTGTACCACTGTTTATTATCCAGTATAATTATTCTATTTCTTTATATCTGTTTGTCATTTCAGTTCATCAATCCATTTTCGCAGTGAAGAAGGCAGAGGTTTGCCGAAACATGTATGCTGAGTCTACAAGTCTGAAGAGTGTTGTGTGTTTTTAAATAATAACACTGCAAATTCTTGCTATTCATGATAAGACCTTTTGGAAATAATTTTGATAAGTGGCGATGTTGCTGTGAGAGAGTTTCGTGTCCAATCCTGTTTTTCTGTTAGCAAAGAAAATTCTAGAACTTGTTCTAAAAATACCTAATTCGGCAATAAACAAAAAATAATCGATTGGACAAAAAGACAGGCCACAAAATGTTTTGAAGCATAAAACCGAAGGAGTTTCTATTAATTGTAAAAGATTACTAAATGTATTGAACACGGTTCAAAGTTCTTTTTGGTTTTCGCAAATAAAATGATATCTTTCTGGTGTCTTCTTAGTTTCTTTTTACCTTTTGTCAACAATTTTTGAACTACCTAGCACACTGCTGGCAAGCACGCGAAAACAGTTTATTAGTTCAGCATTGATTGTTTGAATAAATATAAACTATATTTACCAAGAAATCATCGTTATTCTTTTGTTTATTCTCCAGAGATTTCTACTAAAACAACTAGAATACTTGCTCTCAATTTCTATCGGCTTCGCCCTCGTCATTCTATCAGTATCAGCTGATAGAAAATTTGGATAGAAACGCGCGCGACGTTGTTTTATTGCTGTTAGAAAATAGCTTACAAAAACATTTATCGATTTGACTAATTTCATATTATAGCTTTGCCTCAGGCTGATAATCCGACGCAAGTTCATAAACATGCAGTGACGTAACGTGACAGGCCTAAGCCAATCAGAGTGCGCGTTTTAAACTACCAGTTTTCTAAAATGCAAGAAAGATTCAGTCACGCCTCAATTCATTTAAACACGTCTTGAACAAGATGTAAATGACCACGTGTACAATGATGATACTCATTTTTGACCGACCTATGTTCAGCAGCCAAAACTGCCATAAAAACTGAGTTCTTTTAGCATCTAAATGTCTTTTATGTGGTTTTAAAATAGTGTGTTAATGATTTTTGTTCCTAATTATGTCGAAACAAATGCTATGTAAACGATAAAATATTGCAATTAAAATTAAACAACAACAAGCGTCACACCACCACGAGTCACCGTGAATAAATTGACAAAAAAATGTCGCCACGCTCGTCACAAGAATGAATTATAATTTTTTTGAACGATCGTACAATCCACTTTTACATTATTTAACCTTATCTTCAACTGAAAGTTTTAACTTGAAAAATTGTAAAGTAGCGTTTCTGACGGTAAAGTCACGAAGACAAACAACTCTAAGAAAATTTACGTTTTTATCGATGTCATGATCATATTTCCTTTATGTTGTTTTTGTAGAAATAACATGGTTATTAGCATTACTCCAAGTTTATCGATGATAAAGAAGCCCAGAACAAGTAATTTTGCGCAGTTTGAATTAAATGTTCCTGTACGATGTTCAAGAAAAGTCCAATTTCAACTAATTTACACGCAAGGAGCGTGTCGCGATTTCAAGCAGCATGGGGCATAGGTTAACACGAATGGAGCGTGCTGATTATCAAGGCTGCTAAACCGTGTTTTAACACGCACATTTGAACTTTTGAATTTTTACTTTACAAATTAACATAGCTAGCGGCAAAACTGAATGACGAAATGAGAGGAACTGTTCAAAGCTAATCACATCTTTGCTGAAGGAATTTCGAAAAGAAATATAAAAACATTGAAGACTGAAATTGTTGATGGGAATCAAAAGCAGAATGGCCAAAAGGTGTGGATCTTTACTATTGGTAATCCATTTTAGAAAACTATATTTCATTGAGCTTAACTTTGCTGATTAGACATTATAGAGAAACTCGAATACAAAGATCACTTTAATGTTTTAGCGGTAAAAATAGCTTACTTCATCTCAGTTCGATAAAATTATACTTTCGAGAGGCACAACAAATATAAACATCGAAGACGAGTTGTTGATTTTGAAACGGTTCCATGAGGCAGGACTTCATAAATAAAATTATAACCATGGATGAAAACATTTCTTTTCTTACTTAGGTGCAAGTTTTCTTTCACTATTTGTTTATTATGATGACATCACATTAAAAAAGATGAAGTATTGCGAATCGCCAACGAGAACAGAATAAAATATTCAGTTATACAAAAAGCCGACAGATTCAAACAGATAAGTTGATATAAGTTGATTATTTTACAAACATGACTTCAGAATAATATTAAAATCATGAATAAAATTTTTTGTTG
>JAOCNB020130586.1:0-10714 GCA_026546465.2 Palythoa caribaeorum | reverse complement strand
GTATACCACTCCCCCTTTATTTCTCTTATGAGGAAGTATATCCCTCCCTCCGTGATAGATCTTGTGAGGAAGTATACTACTCCTCCCCCCGTGATAGCTCTTGCGAGGAAGTATACCCCTCCCCCCGTGATAGTTCTTGTGAGAAAGTATACCCATCCCTCCGTGATAGCTCTTGTGAGAAAGTACACCCATCCCTCCATGATAGCTCTTGTGAGGAAGTTTACCTCTTCCCCCGTGATAGCTCTTATAAAGAAGTACCCCTCCGTGTTTTCTCGGTGTTCGTGCTTCGGGTGCGGCCCTTACTCGGAGAAAGAACCAAAATATAAAAAATTGAGTTTAGAACCTGAGAAAGGCAAAGAAATTGAGGTTAGCGACCACGATTCGGTTTTATACATGCAATTTCAAAGAAGATAGTGATGTCCAGAGACAACACAAATTCAATGGGTGGCAAAACCGTCAAAGAGTACTTTCATTCTCTCTAAATTTTCCGATATTTAAAAACCCGTGACAAGAACAGTATTTAACATATCGATTTCATTTTGTTCCAGAAAAGGCCTATTTTGGAAGCTCTTTTAAGATTCAGTATTTCTCAATTTGTTTTTCAGAAAGAGAGGCACGTATGCCAATGAAGCAAATAATGTAAACAAAGATTCACCTTAAATTTGGACGCGACAAAGAAATCTTTTTCTTTGACTTTTTTGTTACATTGCCTATCTTTGTAAAGTGTACTGAAGGTAAACTGTACCGCAACGAACAGAGCTTGAGTGTTTTACCTTCTTTCAGCACTCTTCAAGCTCAATACATTTTTAGTCTTAGACGCATTTTTACTTCAAGTGTGAGCGGTGAAACGTGAATTCTTTGAACTGAAACTATCGCCTTTAATTAATGGCAATAAATTATCAGTTTTGTTTTCATATCTCATTATAGAATATTTCCGATACTATGCATACGTTCTGATTGGGCGACAAGTGTGCTTTCCTAGCGCTACGAAGCACGACAATGACGTTTTGCCGTCTCCAAATTGTGAGAGTTTGCAGTTTTATGAAAGAAATAAAACTATTCGTGCTTCGTATATATCGTCTTTTTCTTTCTTTAGTCGGAAGTTAATAATTTTATAAAAGAAATAAAACACGTTTTCCGTGCCCTGATGAAAACCTCGGAAAAATTTGTGAGAATTCTCGAGCAGGTGAAAGCTCTCAACTGCGTCGGATTCTCCCAAACGTTTGCTCCGGTTTTTACCAGGCTATGAAGGCACGGAAAACATATTTTATTTCTTAATTATTTAGTGAGTGTTTTTAGTTATAGAGGCAGCACCTAGTAATTTTTTTTTGTCTCAGATGCGGCGCTCATTCTGGGGCGGCGCTTATTCGAGTGATCACGATAAGGTAAGAAAATAAATTTGGTCAAAAAAATTGGTTTAAAATTCAACGAAGCTATGAATTAAAGACGGGGATAGTCGTGCGATACATAAACAATGACAAGAATTTGTGTTGTTCAAAGCTGGTTTATTAGTTATTTTTCATGGTTTCTTGGATCCAGTCCATTATACCGCTGTATTTCACGCGTGCGTAGACCCCGTATTTACCTGGAGCAGCACAGCCCCAGCCCCAGGATGTGGCACCGTGCAAATAGAACCTCCCTCCTGACTCACACACCATTGGACCCCCAGAATCACCCTGGCAACTGTCAATTCCACCTTCATCCAGACCAGCGCAGATCATGGAGTCGTGAATACTGGAGCCGTATGATTTCTTGCACTTTGACTGGCTCACGACAGGTACAGAGGCCTGCATTAGAACGTTTGGTGTTGCCCCCCCTGACGAGAGGCGGCCGAATCCAGTGATCCAACAACGCTTTCCTGCTTGGACCTCAGAGAGGGATGTCGGAAGGCACACGGGATGAACATACCTGAAACATAGTTTGGGTGAGTATCGTTGCAAGTTTCTAAAAATAACATGCTAAATAACAAACATACATGAGTTGACTTTCTCCATATTCTACGCTGAGCAAAAACGGGAAAACAGAGGGGAAAATTTTCCGTATTGGATTGTGCTTAACTATGCATACAAATCGAGCACATTTTCAATGTTTTGCAGTCTGTTATGGCACATGATTAACACTTTTTATTCAAAGAAGGTCACAGACTTTGGTTTAAACCGTTGGTCATCACGACAGCCAGATGTTGGTTTCAGTTTTTCTTTGCTAACTTTACTCCTGGACTCAATTAAAATTTGTATAAAATCTATTTTATGCTCGCATATATTAATTTCAAGTTAGATCAATTTTTCCAAGGAAGGCAAGGAGTCGATGCATAAAATTTTTAATACAATTTTAACTTTTTAATAACTTTATAAGCAATAGATCGTTTTAAGATTTGTTTTGTATATATTAGTTGTATATCTTGAGTTTATTCTTTCGGATGAAAAAGTATTTGACGCCTTTTAACTTAAGAGCAGGCTTTTTTGGGAGCTCTAGCACACTCCACTTGCGGTAGGATCAAGGATATTAGTTTACCTGTCGAACTTGGCTGGTTTATCCAGTTTCAGCAGCATAATGTCATGAGACATACCAAATGGCTGCTTGTATCGCGGGTGTTTTATAATTCTGATTGCTTTGAAGTCCTGTTCGTTTCCTACACTGCCTCGCCGTTTGTGTGCACCCAACCTTGTAGGGAAGAAAAATATGGTAACTTAATAAGATTTTCTCGTGTTTCTGGGTTTATACCGACCGAGAACAGATACATTAACGTTTACTGACAGGAAAATAATGAAACACATAACTCGTATACACAAGTGTTAAATGGTGTTGTTTCTCTCGTCTTCAGTTCTCATTCACAATGGAATATTATTTTAAAGGCCGACCTTTTTGTAAATTTTGTTTGTTTTCCTTAAAAAATAAGGACGAATACACTTAAACAGGTCGCGAGATAAATTTTAAAACAAAACAACTTAAAGTTAAATTCACTTTATATGAGAATGGGGCAAGGACCCAAAAGTCTCTCGAAGAATTCCCTTTGACTGAATATGCTACTCCGTATCCCCCTCACTTACAAAACAAAAACTGAAAAGTTATGAAAATACTACCATCTCTGTCAACAATTCAGGGGCTATATATTCTTCGTTTTCAACAACGTGGTATGTCGATGTTTCAAAATTTCGAAATATTAATTCCTTTGCCAAATAAGATAAAGAGCTCATGGGCTTGTAGAGCAATCAAAACATCAGCACTGCGATAATTTTTGGAGAAAAAGGACATTTCTTTACGGAGATATTGACAAATAAAGTTTCCAAATATTTAGTGTAAATGCATGGCGGCGCCATGCTGGTGGACTGCAGTAGCCCACCAACAATGGCCGCCACAGTAAATTCAAACATAAGATTGAAAAATCTCGTTATAAATGTATGTTTTACTATGTAAATGATAAGTCTAAGCATATAACAAACCAAAATCACAAATTTGTCGCAAATATAGTGATTTCTATGACTTTTAAGAAACGTGACTTAGCATTGTGACAATGACGGACATAGTTAGCGTAATTCTATAACTCGACAAAAAAAAAATCATCGAGCAAATCAAAATTTTTATGAAAAAATATGGAAATATAAGTCAAACCCTAGCTTTCTAAAACACATCAAATAAAACAGTTGATAGGATTCAAAATTGAATTTTGATTCTAGTTTTTGAGACCTATGACGTAACATGAAAACGAATATATACCCTCTCTCTCGAGCCGGCTTGTTACCTGCATGGAGTAACTTAAACGTCAACAGGCCGGGAAAGGAAGATTGAATTTAATTTGCCCCATGCATCCTCGCGAATGACGTTAGCCCGGGATTTTATCTGAGTGTAAATTAAAATCCACATCTGAACAATCCCAACCGCAGCAAACCATTTTTAAGAAACCTTGCTTTCGTGAGTTCCCTCGGATCCCCTGAAAAGCTTGTGATTTCCGCGTTTGTCTAAAATCATTAAGCCTTTCGCGGCTTAAAACGCCGCTAACGGATCGGATCTAGTTTATTTTCACTAAAGCTAAAAGAATTAGCTGTCATTTGAATTAGTGTGACTACCGGCATTTTGTACGTCTTTAATGAATAATCAGCACAAGTAAACAAAAGTAGACGTATGTAAAATACTGCAATACTCTACTCTATCCGTGATACTTTTAAATATACTTACCTGACATATATAGTGCTTTTGGCACAATGACTGGCTGAGACGACCCATTGAGGGGAAACTAATGACCCACCACAGAACGGCGAACCACCTTTTCTCCGGCTGAGTTGAGCCTGCCACGGCCAGTCTCCAGGTTTGGCCTTCGTACCCCCGACGATCCTTGTATTGGGTCGTTTTCCACAGGATCCTAAAAATATTATAGAACGATGTTACAAAAACATTTGCCTGTCTATTGAGAAGAGTATACATGTACCTGTACCTCTAACTGTAGCTACAACCACAACAACAACAACGACTACAACTACAACTATAACTAATACAAATCTATATACGTACAAGTTTTAACGAGTTCTGTAAACTCCTAGGTGTTACGTGTTTAAATAAATTATTATTATTATTATTATTATTATTATTATTATATTATTATTAAAATAATGAAGTATAACAAATTGTTGACCAACCAAAATACAACCATGAACTGTTAAGCCTAACATTATAGTGACTGAAATCATTGTACGAGTAACAAAATGTCTATTTAAAATAATCATTAAAACAATAGCTTACTATTTCTTTGTTAATTTGTGCAAGGTTGCAGTGTTTTTAAAGCTATTAAGCATTATATCAGTTCTACAAGTCAATTTCTATTTGCTGACGAACAACTTGAGCAGCAGGATTTTGATTTGCTTGCTGCCCTTGACGCCTTGCCTGCATATATCTTCTCTAAATTTCAATGACCCTTCGCAAAAGTTCTGGGTCATCGAATTCTTCCGGTGCTTGCTGACAGAAGTTGTGAAGAATACAGCATATGAGAATAACTTCAGGTACATTGACAAAGCCATTGTGAAGTCTCTTTAATAGAATTCTTCATCTCCATTTCAGAGATCCAAATACACATTCTACAGTCGATCGAGCTGAAGAGAGAGACTTCTGTTAAATACTTGTTCTGTTCTTGTGAGATTGGCATTATTTGGGTATGGTTTCAATAGCCAAGGTAAAAGCGGGTAGGCCCCATCGCCAGGTAGTAAAGGCCTTATTTGAACACCATTTTTATTAATGACTGGTTCATTTAGGATATCATTATTCTCAGCCTTCGTAAATAGTTCAGAGTTTCTTAATACCCTTGTATCATGCATACTTCCGGGATATCCAATGGCAGTGTCCAAAAACATTAAATGTTCTCCCACTACTGCCTGCATAATAACACTATAGCGAGCTTGGCGGTCATAATAATCAAATGGATTCTCAGGAGCAATAATTTCAATATGTGTTCCATCGATCGCTCCGACAGCTTGGGGAATTTTGCACTCGTCTTGAAACAATGCAATTGCCCTTGCGGTTTCACGACGGTTAACTGGAAATTTGATAAAACGCTTGGAGAATCTTTTTAAAGCTTCACAGAATTCTTTAGTGATCGTAACACAGGTGGATTTTCCGACATCAAAGTGTGCTCCTACGCTACGAAAGCTGTTCCCTGTCGCCAAACGCCACAATGCAATAGCAACACGTTTTGGGGTAGGGACAGCTTCCCTGAGTTGCGTATCTTGCCTGCTGATATACGGGCTAACAAGATTCACAAGTTCCGTAAATGTTTCTTTGCTCATTCGAAAATGGTCCTTCCAATAGCGGGCTTGGTTGACGTCGTGGAATATAGACCTTTACAAGGTTAACACCGCCATTTTGCCGGGGGTGCAAAACTACTGGGGCAAGCGCGCGGCCAAACAATAAAATGCAAATGGCTGACTCATCGAGTTGCAATTACCTGCGAAGAAATATCGAAATATCTTAATCTAGGATCAAAACACGTGTACTGAAACTGTTAGTTTGAAATCCTTTTCTATTTCTGCCTCTACCACTCCGGTAGAGCGGCCACAAAATTATTTGTGATGCCTCGACAAGCAGAGAAAGTTCTTGAATACGACGACTTCCTCGGTTGGACTGTTTCCTCGTTAAAGGATTTTCTTTCGCTACGGGGACTCAAGCAAACGGGCAGAAAGTCTGAGCTGATCGCTAGAGCGTTTGGAGCCTACGAACTCAATGTGCCTGTGAAGTTTTCCCAGGAGCAAATTTATCAGCAGATAAAAGACGAATATTCAAGGAGGCTGACTAAAAATGAAATTAAGAGTGATCCAAACATGTTACCGAGTGACGCTTGGATTGACGACGTAAAGGAATGGCCAGAGGTCGATGATGGCAAATTGTTCAGTTATATTTTGAGGACTAAAGCCGTAGATGTCGACTATATTGGAAAATACAAAGATCAGAAGGCCTATTCTTATTGGATGAGTGGCTTTGTAGACACAGTGTTCTTTGCTAAATGCCCAATTAACGGCAAGCATGTGTTCTTGAAAGGCTCTGTATCCCCTTCACAAAAAATTCGTGATGACCCGCATAAGGTCTGGGTTTGTTTAGAGGGCACAAAAAGTGAATGCAAAATCTTAACCTCTTGGTGTACATGTACAGCAGGTACTGGTGAAGTTTGCAATCATGTTATAGCTTTGCTATATAAAGTAAATTTTGCACACAAGAAAGCTTACATATCTCCTGCATGTACAAGCGTTCCACAAGGATGGAACAAAGGAACTAGAAAGGATGTAGCTCCAACTCAAATAAAAAACCTTGTCTTTCGTAAAGACAAAAAGACTCGGGAGGACAGTCCCAAAGAACAGCAGGCAGCCAATTTAACTTTAAAGAACAACTTTGACCCACGAAAGCCCCAGGATAGGCAGCTGACCAATGAAAGGGTGTCAGCACTTATCAATGGAGTAATTGAGAATGTCCCATCTGCTTGTTTACTTCACTCTATCGAGCACACTAAAGATGACGGCCTACCCGAACCTCTTCCTCAGAGAGCCCTTAGCTTCATGTCATCCCAAGAAATGAAAGGAAAACCATTGGAACATACCGCTCCACTCTTTTTAAAAGAATGTCAGATGACGAGTGACCAAGTGAAAAGGGTGGAAACTGAAACTCGTGGCCAGAGTAACAATGACTCTTGGCATCAACAAAGAGTTGGGAGAGTGACTGCGTCAAATTTTCACAAATTTCACACCAAGGCTCAAACAATCATCAACAGAAAAAGTGACAATGACAAAAAACCCATTTACAGTTCAATGGTGTCAAGCCTGTTGAATAAAAGTGATGATGTCTCACATATGCCACAGATAAAGTGGGGGAATGCCCATGAAAAGGATGCCATAAAATCATTCATGTCAGATGTGGCCTCTCAACATGATGGTGGCCTACAGGGCTTTAGACAGTGTGGATTGTTCATCAAACCCGATTACCCTTTCCTTGCGGGTTCCCCGGACGGCCTGTTTTTTTGCCATTGTTGTGGTCTGGCAACACTGGAAGCAAAATGTCCCTACAGTGTGAGAAATGAAAATATTCATGAAAAAAAGACATTTGACCGTGTGGAATTTCTTGAAGATTTTAATGGAAAGCCCCGCTTGAAACGCTCGCACAAATATTACACCCAAATGCAAGCTCAGATGTGGGTTTGTGGTGCCAATCATGGCTTCTTTATTGTTTGGACTCTGGGCGGCCAACCATTGTATGAACGAGTAGAACTTGACTTGGAATTTTGTCTGAAAGTTGTGAACAATATCACTCTCTTTTACAAATCGTTTGTGTTACCTTGCCTGTTAGGATACAGGGACATTTTTGAGTGCCCCAAGTGTGACAAGGTTATTTTGGAGAGTGATGAAATAAGTGATTCTGCAAACGAAAACAGTGTATGCTGTGACCGCTGCAGCACTTGGTGGCATTTGCCATGTGCTGAACTCAGTGTGAATTCTGCAGATGCACTCGACTCTTGGATTTGCCAGAGCTGCCTGGCTGATGCAGCAAACATACATGATGCTGGGGATGATGAACTTGACTTGAACTTACCTGAGGAAGAAGAACAAACTGATAACTCAAACACTGTAAATCATGTCTGCCCAGTTTGTTGTCTTAAGAGTATCCCTGTGAATGGAGAACATGTTTGCACAGTCTGTAAAAAAGCTGTCCATGCTTGGTGCAGTAACCATGAGGACATAACAAGTTCTGCAGACCTAATTTGTAATTACTGCATTTCAGATTAATACATGTACTGTACATTGAATTTTAATTACTGTTCACAAGGAGAAGTTTCACCACATGGTCACATACAGCTGTAACTAATCCCAAACATCAAATCGACAAAATCATAGATTCACAAGGTGTTAAGAACTTTAATACACCAGTCCAAGAAGTACATGTATAACCTACAAAATGTTTTAATTGCATCATGTAATATTTTTCTACATGTAGAAACAATTTAAGAATGTTGGATGCATTTTCATTTCTACTAAGTTAGACATGGAGAAAAGTCAGAGTTATTTACACATTTCTATATATTTTTTATAGCCACTTATTGTTTAGTATTGTTTTGTTGATGCATTTTTTATGAAATGTTATGAAAATGTTGTATGAACATTCCTGTTGCTATGGTTAATTACTCACATTTCTAATAGCAAATTTCAATTCCTTAATCAATTTAACATTATGTAAATACAACTTGATTTGGAAATATACCGGTATTTCATGATAATTTAAACAAAATTGTTTTGTACAAAAAGTAACATTTCATTCACTCATGGAAGGACCTCCATTCAAAGAAAGCCAAGTTCATTAGATAGCTTTTGTGGGGACTGTTCAATCTGAAATAGAAAATGCAAGGTATTGCTCTTATGCCTTGAAATACACAACGATGTCATCTATGTACAGTGTAGTAGTAGTTTCACATTTCATTGACATGTTAACAGTTCTCAAATGAACCTGCCCCAGTCTCTAAACTGAATATGTGGTCACCTTGGCATATTTGTAAATAAAAATATCAAACACAGAGTGGTGGAAGCAAATTGCACAATGCACAGCAGACACGAACAATATCATCAGCCAGGGGAAGCAGGGTAATAGGCAGTTCATTTTTCAGAATAAGAAAAACTTTGAGCCGTCCAATAGCTTGTTCAACATAAATTCTGACATTCGCAATGTTTGATGTCTCTCTGACATCACGTGGTAGCATTTGCATAGATGATGCACAACTAGGTGGAATGCATAATGTTGCCATGTGCATCATCAAGTCCTCTCGGATTTTAAAACCTCTGTCTGCCATGACTTCATCGTAAGGCTCAATCATTTTTAAAAACCCACTATTCCTTACAATAAAAATATCAGATGCCCTGCCTCCATAACATGGTGAAACATATGAAATTGCTCCATTTGGGGTGATGGCAACAAGGACTTTGAAAGTGTAGTGGTGCTTGTACTCACTCCATAGTGTTGCTGCCAGGTCAAGTCCACTTGGAGTTTCTGTGAAGCACTCAAAACAGTCAATTACACATCTTACTTTGGGATAAAGCTTTTTAAAACAGTATGGGAGGGTTTTCTTGATCTGTTGTCGACTAGGCCACACAATTAAAACGGAGAGTTCCTTGGACATGAGCTTAACCCAAGTTATAAAAACACTACTGACAGTGGACGCTGACACATGGAACCTGAACCCCAAATCAAAAGTTAGAAGAGCTAGTCTTAGTTTCATAAGAGTCAGTAAAAACTCCTGTTCAAGTCGAAGCTTCCTCTCTGGCCCAGGTCTTCCTTTGAGATAGCCAGTTGCTAACTCAAAAGGAGAGGGAGGTTGAGACGATTCTTTTCTTGTTTGTTTTCCACCCCTCCAATATTGCATAAACCGAGCCTTTGGGCTCAAATAATCGAACAAGAACTCGAATGCTTTCGGTGATGGCAGACCTGTGTAGACTTTTACTTCCATTTCTCTTGTCAACTGTTCGAATTGCATTGGAACTGAAACGGAGTAATCTGCATCTGCTTCCATTTCTTCATCATCACTATCACTCTCCTCAGGATCCTGCTTTGACTCCTTGGAGCTAGGGATCAGGCTTCTTGCAGAACCAGCTTCTTGTAACTTGTTCGCTTTCCTTTTCTTGGGTGATTTTTTCTGCAGGTAATCCGAAACAGTCATAAAAATAGACGGAAAATCCGTTTTAGGGTTTTCAGGAGTTCTTCGTCCACATGGGAAATGATTTGAACACACGAAAGTCCCACTAGCACCAGGGGAAGGATTGAAGGAATCACTTCGAGTCTTCGCCACTTGTTTTCGCCATATTTCGGCAAGTTTAGGGTCGGTTGGCCACTTGTGATATACTAAATTCTCCACATGTGATCTGACAAAAGCAAGGTCAGGATATCTTTTATCATTGTCGCAAAAACCTACCGCACAACGAGCGTGTTTTGGCATGTTAACAGATTATTCAGCCGTGTCGCCATTTGCATTTCATGCTCGGCCGCGCGCTCGCCCCAGTAGTTTTGCACCCCCGGCAAAATGGCGGTGTTAACCTTGAAAAGGTCTATTGTTTCCACTTTACAATGAAGCTGCATGCATAAATAAGTACGCCCCAAGAAGGAAATTATGCCACGCTCGAAATGTCAGCTTTTACAAATTCCCACGGCGATGATAATTTGTTTATCTACATTACTTCAAGTTTGTATCTACTCGCCGACG